>QAOA01008363.1:264944-325460 GCA_003255065.1 Cercis canadensis
CCCCCCCCCCTACTGCTATTGATTTATTTTACTATGGTCCTTGTTAACTGGTTTTTACCATTGAGTTGTTGCTATAAAGATCTTAATTAAATTTTTGTCAATTGTTGTTCTCTAAAATTTTGAATACATATGACTCATCTGACTTTGACGCTTTGATTGTGTGGAAAAATTTGAATAGGATTATGGAAAATGCCCAATTACTGGAGAGCCACTTACTTTGGAAGACATTGTTCCCATCAAAACAGGCAAGGTATGGTGGTAATAGTATCTGTTCAAGCTTAAGTTTTTCATAATGAGGACGTGATTTATGAATAGACTAGTCCTGCCCAAGCCAGCTTTGGCCCTTTGTTGTTTAAGACTGTACATAAAATATGCTGATTAAATCTGGATCATCTGTTATGCAGATAGTGAAGCCCAGACCTGTGCAGGCAGCAAGCATCCCTGGCATGCTTACTATGTTCCAAAATGTATGGTTTATAGCCTTTGAAGCATCCTTTTACAATTTTTAGTATACGGCTGTACCAAAAAAAGAAAAGAGAGAAAACTGTTTGCTGCAGAACCTTTGTAAAACTTACCTTAATTTTTGTGCACTTGTGTGGTTTCATTGTTATCTGTGAAGGGAGTTAAGCTTTATTTTCTGTTTATGTGGTGGAAGATCTGTTAGATGCACTTGATCTTTTACATTTCTTTAGTGCACACTCAAGATCATAAAATCATAAATTTACATAGACCTTCCCTAAGATTTGATGAGATTACAAACACCTTGTTTTAGATATTACTAAAGCTCTCTTTATTTTAAATTTTAGTAATACAATCACCTACCCTCTGTTAAGTGGCTGCTGGAGATGCTAAAAAATGTCGATCTCATGTATGATGTTAATGTATTTTACTCCAAATTACTCTTATCTTTCCTAATAGTTGAGCAAGTCGTAAGTTTGAACCTATTTTGGGAATGTTAGGATGGTAGGAAGAAAATAAGACAGCACTTGTGCATCTAAACTTCAGTAAATTTTGTAATTGACGATGATATAGTAACTTATATTGATAAAAATCAAGTGGACACATAATAATAATTATTGTTGCATTGTTAAAGGGAGGTGTATGCAATTTTTGGAACATGAAGGTAGGTGTTTAATTTCATCATAACTTACGGAGGTCTTTGTGATACAATCAATCATAAATTTCTGTTCATTGAGGGTCTATTTTAGTATTCTTTAAAAAGGTAATTTAGCTTGATTTAGAGACCTTTGGTATACAATTCTAGGAAAGATCTGTCATTGGCAGAAAGGATTTCCAGTCAGGTTTGTTTTAGTCATTCAAAATAAAAATCAGGTTTTTAAATGAAGTGGAAACCTTGAGATAAGCTAGAATGTGGAGTATTAGTTGACTGAATAGTGGTTTTTGGAAAGATATGCAGAGTCAACTTTGTGAACGTAGATGAAATCTGGGTGATAAATAAATTGGATTTGTGCATAAAGTTAAGCAGAACTTAGGCTAGAGTTAAATGCTTTTATTGGCCAAAGACTTCTGACTTAAGTGGTATTCTAATAGCTAGGGAGTTGGTCATTAGCACACTCCCATACCCAATGGGTGCATCTGTGTGACTTGTTTGAGGAAGAAAACCATCTGCCATTTGCCTTGCCACATGACCTAATACTAGTATTAAATAAGTGAATATAATACACTACATGAGATCTATAAATTTAACAGAAGCTAATCATCTTCATACCAGCACTGGGTACTCTTCTATAACACAAGGAATATGTGGGCTGTGACATGGGATCCATTTGTAAGCATTGCACTGTTCTGAGTGTATGTGAGTCACTTGCATCTTCTTGTTTCAGTAAGCTAAATGTGGTGTATGATTTTTACTGGGTTGGTGAAAGTGATATTGGCCTTATAAGATTTAACTGCTTATTTGGTATGTCATTTTTATTTATGCCTCTAGCCGCTTCATTTGTTAGACAGTGACATTTTTAATTTCCGCAATCAAGTCGATCTTTTCTTTGCCTACATGCTGTTGCTGTTTCTCACCACAGAGCTTAGACAGTTGTGCGAGCTTCTTTATTTTCTTTTCATTATTCTTAATTTCTTATGGTGGTTTGTGCTACAAGTTTGCTAAATAAATCTCTACAACTTAAATGATGTAGAGCATGGATTTTTATGTAGTCTTCCATTTATGGTGGTTTGATTTGGCAAAATTATAGGAATGGGATGGATTGATGCTATCTAATTTTGCATTGGAGCAACAATTACATACAGCAAGGCAAGAGCTAAGTCACGCTCTATATCAGGTAAGAGGACCAAAGTTATATGATTTCAAGTAGAAATTTATGGCCTGAAAGTGTTTTATACTTCTTTCTCCTATAAATTGAGTACTTATATCTGTGTGTTGCATTCTAGTGATAGTCTATTATAAGTATTTGATTTTTAGGCATCAATGCTCTACATTCGAACAGATTTGTGAAGTTGATGTCAGTTCTGGGAATTTTTCATAAAATCAAAACATTTTCAAGAGCACCAATTGCAAAAATAAATAAATAAAAGATCATGGAAGGGTTCAATCAAAAGGCAACCCTTGACTTTTAAAATGCAATTGTGAATTCCAAAATTCCCATGTATGTTTCTTTTTGGCTTTGTAGGTTGTCATTTATGTCATATACATAATATTCCATTTAAGAATTATTCTCAATTCTCTGATTATTTTTTTCAGCTAGCACACCTGTACGAGTCTATGCAAGTGAAATTCTTGTCTCAAAGAACATTTCCTTGTTACATTCTTTAACTGTAATTTATACTCTCGGAGAGTTTGTGATTTTTCAATAACCAGTTTCTTGTTACGGATGATGATTTGTCCAAAATTAACTGTACTGAGTTGCAGGAATAAATACTGTTCTATTGTCTTATATTATTTTTCTTTTTCTTTTCTATGTTCTACATTAATTCTTTATTCTTAATTTTACTTGATCCTTAAAGATATTGAATTCAAAATGTTCAAATTAGTCGTGTTATTGTTTTTTCTTGCTGCCAAAGTTGCACTCATGTAGTTTAGTTTCAATTTGTAGCATGATGCCGCTTGCCGAGTGATTGCAAGACTTAAAAAGGAAAGAGATGAAGCGAGGTCATTACTTGCACAGGCAGAAAGACAGATCCCCATTTCTGCAGCAAATGCTGTTACAGTAAATGCTTCTTCCTTGAGCAACGGGAAAAGAGGTTTTTTTTCATTCTTATTCTTCACCAGTTTTTGCTATTTCCTGTTTATTGCAATTTTTTAATTGGTTCTAGTTTGAGTTGGGAAAACTTCCAAAAGAAGTTTGTTTGGCCCATTATTAGAGGGAGAGAAGTTTTGCTTTTTTAGCTTGGATTTGATGCTTCCTTATGGATAATTTTTTCTTAGATGTCATTGGTTTCTATTTTTTATTATTTTAATAGCTTTTTTTTTTTTTTTTTTTTTTTTTTTTTTTTTTTTTTTTTTTTTTTTTTTTTTTTTTTTTTTTTTTTTTTTTTTTGTTTTTTTTTTTTTTTTTTTTTTTTTTTTTTTTTTTTTTTTTTTTTTTTTTTTATCTTTTTTCATTTTAGCTGCTGAGGAAGAGGATCTGGCTCATGGTGGGAAGAAAATGCGTCCTGGCATAACTTCTAGCATAATTTCTGAGCTCACAGAGTGTAATGCTGCTCTCTCGCAGCAAAGGAAAAAGCGGCAGGTATTCTTCATGATATATAGAAATGTATTAAGCACTGCCATGCCAGTGCTTCCTCAATTGTTATAATTCTTTTTCCCTCCTGTCAGCTCTTAGCATTGCTTAAAGCTTTTTGACTTTCCATATGCAGTTCAAGTATTATTTTTTACTTATTTGATGAAATTCTAGTATTATTTTTCTTTTCTGATGCAATCACTTTTGGGTTCTTGCACATTTTTGTGCATGTTTTTCCTTGGTTTCTTTCAGATTCCTGCAACTTTGGCTCCTCTTGATACTATTGAGAGATATACCCAGATATCTAGTCATCCCTTCCACAAAACAAACAAACCAGGCATTGTATCTGTCGATATTGTTTATTCTAAGGTATGGCATTTGATCTCTATGAATTTGGAATATGCGAAAAACTTCATTACAAAAATACTACGAAGTACTTGAGCCAAAAATAATGAAATCAGGAAATGCTATTTAGATAATTTCTTCTTACGACCTTTAGAAAGTTTGTTAACAATACTAAGAATACATGTGAATCTGTGATGTTGCCTTTAGTTGGCCTGTTGAGGTATAAAAGGCTGATAAGTCATACCCTGTTGTTTTCTTGAATGGGGCCATTCTGACTAACAAGATCTTGTGCTTCTTGGTTGTGTTTCTTGGTTTTACTTTTTGAGATTTATACAACAGTGCTTGGAATAATGCCCTGGATTTTGTTTATTTATTTTGGTTGTGTCCTGTTGACTATATCATTTCCGTGAATGGTGCTAAGTTGTTTATTTCCTGTGAGCTTCTGATCATCCAGTTGTTACCTTTTGGATAACCTTCTTAGGATTTACAATAGACATTCTCTTTAGCATTTCTTTTAACTGGACAACTAATGGGTGTTGATTATTTACCACCTTATTTCATGGTTGACAGGACATTATTGCAACTGGAGGCATTGATACCAATGCTGTGATTTTTGACCGACCATCAGGACAGATATTGTCCACACTCAGTGGTCACTCAAAAAAGGTTTCATTTTTGTCAATGTTCTCTCTTCTCCAAGCTCATTTAGCTGATTAGATGTATTTTTGGTAGGTTACCAGTGTAAAGTTTGTAGCTGAGGGCGATTTGTTCTTAACTGGTTCATCAGACAAGGTAAAGTGCTATCCTTTTTTCACTCGAGGTATTTATTGCCTAGAACAATTTTGTTCACCTTCCCGATTCACTCTAGTATGGAGTGTTTAGGTCATGACACCCACAGGTGTCATATATGCCTAGCACTTGTTTGCTCCGAACCCTTAAACATTTGGCACTACATAGCAAAGCCAAATCTGTAAAGTTGTGACCCCTGAAGTCACTGTTTTGCAGTCTCTTGCAATTTCTCATGTAGATACTTTCCTGGCTGTCAGTCTCACCTGGTCAACTGGTAGGGCATATGACTTGTATATGTTTAGTTAAAAGCACCTAGGCATAAAAATATGGAATCAACTGGAAACTTGGGAGTTTTGTGGTATTATGCAAGCCTTATCCAATTTAATTAGAGGTCTTGCAGTGGTGTTCCTATTGGGCTTCTCCATGCTAGATATATTTGTTTGTTTGTGAATATCATAGAGAAGTCAGTATGCTCCTTCTGACAACTTACTGTTGTCATGAACTTGGGCACTTTTTGAAATTAAGTGGTTAAATACAAGTGTTGCTCATGTGTGCAAAGTTATTCCTTTTGTGACGAGTTCAATGTTTCCATTATGTGTCTTAATCAATGGTCAATATTTTTTACTTAATGTTGCAGACAGTTCGGTTGTGGCAAGGCTCAGATGATGGTAACTATAACTGCAGACACATCTTGAAGGATCATACAGCTGAGGTAAATGAAATCAAGTCACAAAATCACTGTCCATACCTAGTGACTTTTTGGATACTACAGTCCTTAGTTTTCTTTTTCTAAAGTCACTAATTTCAATTGTAAAAATGTGTTGCAAGATAAATCAAGTCACGAAATCACTGTCCATATCTAGTGACTTTTTGAATATTGCAGTCCTTAGTTTTCTTTTTCTAAAGTCACTACATTCAATTATAAAAATGTGTTACAAGATATTTCTTGCTACCCTTGCATTTTCCTGGGGTCTTAAATTTCAATATTTCCCATTAAGTTTGGTTTTGTTTGCTGTGAATGTGATCAAGGTGCACCAATGTTCGCTTATTAATGAGCTTGTAGGTTAAGTTATGTAAAAAGAAAGGATGAGAGCATTGTGCATTACTCATTCAAGCTTGTATTGACTTCACATTCTTGCATAAAAGCTGCTTGCAGATGCATCAGTTTGTTGTTTGTCATAAGTTAATATATTTCCTCTTGGAATTTCCCTGATATTATGCTAATGACTTTTCTGGGCTGGTAGTTAGACTTGCATGTAGGCAATCTGGTATATATGATGATATTTCATCATGCTTTTATGTATGACCTGATATCGTTTTAGGAATTTAACATTTTGGCAGGTCTTTACAAATTTAGTGTTTAGTATATCATCCAGTTGTAACCCACGTATGTAGAAAATGTAGAATCAGTTTGGCTATGTATGTGTCCTCTAAAGAAATTCTTACTTTCCCTTTCTCCTTTTCAATTGAGGGCCTTTACTTCTAATCTGGTATTCTTAGTTTTATCTATAGTATTCATGAAAAACTAAGAATTGCTACATATAAATTAATATATCCTCTACCCTTCAAACAGGACTTCATAATATTGGGAAACTTTTCTTTTGAATTCTTTTATTTTATGAGTTTGCCGTTCTTAAGTCTCTGATGCTTCTCTCAAATCTTGTACTTCATTTTTCGCCCTTCATTATTTGGGTCTCAATTATGTAATTTGTAATTCAAGAATAATTTGCCTATCAATCTTTTCAGGTGCAAGCTGTCACTGTTCATGCCACTAATAACTACTTTGTTACTGCTTCACTTGACAACACATGGTGCTTCTATGAACTTTCTTCAGGAACATGTATGACTCAGGTATGATCTCTTGTTCTTTCTCTGTATTGTCACAGCACAAGCAATAAAGGTGAAGAAATGTACAATTGTGCATGCCCACACTCATTATGAATCCCTTTTTTCTAGCAGTTTTCTCTGTTAAGAGTTTGGAAGTGTGACAGATTTTTATTATAATTGCAACAAAAGCATTGTTTGGTTTTTGTGGGATTTCTGAAGTTCTGTAACTTTCATATGATGAAATCACATGTATTTTGGTTTGATTGTTGTGAGAGGAGGATAAGTTAGTGATTTTACCACCATAAAGTTCCTTGTGAAATAGTTTGATAGGGGCATCTGAATCTGTTTTTGAATTTTGTGATCTGTAATTTTTAAATTATCTAAAGTAATAGCATTTTAATCTGTACCTCGTTAGTCATCCCCACATAAATTCTGAAGCAGGATCCTGAGTTTTGTAGGTTACGGACTCTCCAGGCTCTTCTGAAGGCTATGCATCTGCAGCTTTTCATCCTGATGGTCTCATCCTAGGAACAGGCACCACAGAAGGTCTTGTTAAGATCTGGGATGTAAAAAGTCAGGTATAGATTTTTTTTTTTTTTTGGTTTCTTATATTTCAACCTTGATATTACCATTTTTATTTCTTGTTGATTTTCAGTATATTCTTATATTGGTTGCAGGCAAATGTTGCCAGGTTTGATGGACATGTAGGGGCAGTGACTGCCATATCCTTCTCTGAGAACGGTTACTTCCTTGCGGTAGGTGACAAAATATAAAAGAAACTGTTGGATGATTGGTTATACAGTGTTCTTATTGTACTCCTATATTTGACAGACTGCAGCTCATGACGGTGTAAAGCTCTGGGATCTGCGTAAATTGAAAAACTTCAGGAATTTCAGTCCATATGACCCGGACACCCCAACAAACTCAGGTATTCATTTAATACCTTGTTGATGGATCTATATACAGAGTAAAAATTTTACCCAATTTAAAAAGATTTCCATATAATTTGTATGAACATTGCAGTGGAGTTCGACCACAGTGGATCTTACCTTGCAGTTGCAGGCTCTGATATAAGGTCAGTGAATTGAATACTGTTAAGTATTGGATTTGGTGAAAGTTTCAAGAATGTTATAGCAAAATTGCTTTCTCCATGTTGTCATTGGTGTGCTGTCTGCAGCACCAAAAAAATAAGCACTTATTTTTTTTTTCTGATATTATGTAAGGGTAAAACTTACCCACTTGCCTTGTGTGTACTCGTTTGGTGTGATCATACCAAACAAGATGAAGTTTTGATCCATTGTAGATGTGTTAAAATTGAATGATCCACTTGAACCACCGTAGAGAGACAATCCTTACCAGTATTGAACTAGAGGTATGAAAGTGATCTGAAAGCATCTAGGAGGAAGCAGTTACCCAGCCAATTTTTGTCTATTCCTCATTGATTTGTGAATATCGTCTCCTTTGAGTAGCTGAACACTATCTCCCATATATAATGGGGTTCCCTTGTGATTGGTGTTGGTAATTGGGTGTCTATGCTTTACTATTTTTCCTTTTCTTGTCGTCCCCCTTGTACAGCCTTGTATTAATTCCAAAAGAGGAGGCCATCAGAGTTACGATGCTTATTGCAAAGATTTGACACTAGCATCTTAGCTATCTTGTAAAGCTATACTCTTTGGAGTGTCTTCATTTATCATCTCCTTTCATCTTTTTCTCCTTTCATATTTATGCTGTTTATTGAACTGGTTTGGGTGCCTGATAATTTATGCAGAATTTACCAAGTCGCAAATGTGAAATCTGAATGGAACTGTATCAAAACTTTTCCTGATTTATCTGGAACAGGTTTGTTCTTTTTCTGTTTTTGGTCTATTATTCCTTGGGAACATTTTGCCTTCTGACTGTTCGTACTGTTACTAAGATGCTACTTGCATTGTTTTCCCAGGAAAAGCCACATGTGCAAAATTTGGTCCAGATGCAAAATACATAGTGGTTGGATCGATGGACCGTAATCTTCGAATATTCGGCTTGCCTGGCGAGGATGGTCCAACCGAATCATAAATTGCCTTGAAGTTCCTAAGGGCCAATTTGAGAAGAGTCTCGACTCGAGTGATTGTTGCTGCAGTTGCATTTACTGATGAGTGGTCCGATTTTATGGATTGAGAAGTGAATGAAACCAGTGGTTCAACGTTGATTTTTCAGTTTTATTGCTTCAGATACTCTGAGATGGGGAAAGTGTGCTTTCAAGCTTGATGCAGCAACATTACTATCCCTTGTGCTCTTGTCTACTAACTGATGAAACTGAAAACAAGCTGTTTCATATTTACTTGTCATCAAAACGCAAAATATTTACTCGACTGTATTTTTATTAGCAGGTAATTTTGTAATGTGATTCCTTCCCAATGAGATAATTGAAATTTGTCACCCGATGTCTTGGCCAAATTTGAGATGGTTGTTGCTCGTACTAGTTTCTGTATTAAAATTGACTGAAGGTGAGCCATGAACATATTCTGGTTTCAAAACAATTATCACTGTCAATTCTGTCATGGAAATGGTCTTACATGTTTTATGCTAGTGGCAGCCACTACTGCTTTTTGGGGGGTGATAGTAGAATAAGTGCTTGTTTGGCTTGTTAGAATGACACGAGACAAAGGAAAAGGCAATAGAAAAGGGAATAGTTTAAGCTAGATGTTGCTCACATTACAAGGAAAATAAATTCATTTTGTCCATCGAGCCGTGCACATTGCTTAAGTCCAATTCTGGCAGGATAATTTCTCTTCCCATTGTGTGAATATCATAGTTATCTGCTATGGGCCACCATGGTCGATGCCTTGTAAAGGAAATAGATTGTTCAATGTGAGTTGGTGAGCCCCAAAATTGGAGCAACATATGAAGCAATGACTGCTATGCTTAATTCCTTCATAGTTAAGTGAGGAGATTTCTACCCTTCGGAAACGGATTTACAACCTACATATGTATGCAAAATCGAGCAAAATGAAATTTCAAGCATAGAATCTAAAATCTAATTACTAAAACCTTTATGTATAACAAAATAGGCATCAGCCTACTACATCCAAAAAGCAATACAAATAACCCTCAACTCCTCAAGAAAGCTGGTAAACTGAAGGGGATAAATTACTAGCCAACTAAAGGGGAGGATAGTGTGGACAGCCAACAAAAGCATCTCAGCTTTGCATCAGGTGAGAAGCATGTGTAAAACCCCATAACTGCACGAGAGAAAAATACTGAACAAATTATAACCATATATAAAGTGTAGAACAATCCTTAACATAGTAAATATATGACATTTCAATATCTCATGCCCATGAGCATCTAGGTTGAGAAAAGTAAAATCCATTTTCACCATCAAAACTTCATGGAGATTAATATCTTGTACATTGCTCCCTGATTCTTTGTTGTGGAGATAGGTGTTTTAGTGCTATCTCTACTTTTTAAGATATCCTTGTCATTGGAAATATTAAAAGCTTGCGAATGGATATTGAATTTTATACCTCTCAACAAAAAGCAAACAACAGAAATTATACATATATTTCCCTTTATATTCTTACTCGCATTTTAAAGTGGCAATGAGAAGAAAAAAAAAATGATAAAGTCCAAATGTATAATGTTTATCTCACCTCAATGGATATGATATAAGATTTATCTAAGCCACCAGAACAGAGAAAACTTAAGAGCAGACTCCAGATAGCAAACAATGAGCAGAGTATTTCAGTAATAATTAGAGTGATGAGGCAAACAGAAACACAGACACACAGAGGGAACCTTATTTGAAGAATAATTGAAATAAGAAATCAATTGATGGCATTAGTATATCAATGGAAGAACTCATTCTGGTTGGCAGCAGACTTAAAACTCATTTTGAGGTCTTTAAACAAAGATGCCAAGAATTGGAAGAGAAACTCTTAAGAAATTCAGTAATAAAATCTACAACATCTATTTAGAGAAAATTATTTTATTTAATAATTTTTTGCTTTGGAAATCACGAGAGTTGGACTCCTCATATATAATCTTCTGTTTTTCCTGTTGTTGGAATTGTTCTTATAGCCATCATGTTACTCAGGTTTAATGGTTAAAATGCCAATACTAGCACAAACATCAATATGGTAACACAAAGAAAAGTATAAAATTATTCAGTAGAACAGAAACTACAATTGAGTCATGCCATCCTGGCAAGTAAAAAACTAGTTAAAAAGAAGCAGATTTTCATGCAGAAGCAGGCATGGACGAGAAGGAAAGGAAAGCCACTAATTGATATGTTGTAAGCTAGATAACTTAAGTTGGTAATAAGGAAAAAATACCTCGACATTCTTTAAGTCAAACTCTGGACTATGAGCCAGGCATAAGTTTCCAAATGTGTCGCAAGGTCCACTAGTCCCAGTTAACCTTTTAAGCCAGAAGGATCCATTCAAGAGAAGAGATTCAATGAGTCATATGCAACAAGTAAACAGTGGATTGATAGAAATTAAAGCAGCATTATTGAAAAACTTACAAATCTTCATCCACACATATAGCAAAATTACCACCGCCACCAAGTGCAAGGAAGTCACTAAAACACATGTAATAGTACCGGTTGGCACCTACATATGATATAAAATCATGACAGCACAAGTTAAAAGGAAATCAGAAGGGAAAAATGAAAAAGTCAAAAAAAGGTTAGCAGCTTCTTGTGATTGTAAATAAAGGATCAATAGCTTTTTACCCTGAATAACTGATATTTTAGTAGTCTCCAATATATGAATGTACCGAGTCCTAATTATTGCAATCCTATCCCCTAATTAACCACCAGCGAATCTTCTATTCCTAACCCCCCCCCCCCCCAACAACAAAGAAAAAACTCTTCACCTTACGGGAAAAATGACAGGCAAGAAAAATTAAATGATTGAAATTAATCAATCTAATTGACATGCTCATACAAAGAACCCCTTTAAGGTTTTTAAAAGGATAGCAAAGAAGAAAAAGGTCTTTCAAAGAAATAATTGTAAATGATACGGCAATCAAGTATCCGAATATCAAAGTGCTAAATCCTTACATTTGATTATAACTCATCACCGTGTAATTATGTGAAGTACAATAAATAGCACATATTTCTAAGATTTATTGGAAGCTGAGGTTGAATCAATACTGTGCAGTATTTCCAAGCCTTTGTTAGCCTAGAGGAAGACAAACAATAATTTCTTATCATGATCAAGTCAGGCAGTAACCAACTTTAGGGAACATTGCTGGTTGTACTGAAATAGGCTAAGTAATCCTTCTGGTGAGTATGCAGACTTGCATATATGAATGCAGGTCCATATGAAGCTAATTAATATCCAAGACTAATATATATATATATATATATATATATACAGGAAGATATTTGACCTCAACACACACTTATATGTCGTTTTTTGCTGCTAAGAACAAATTTGGACATTAGTTTCTGTTTCCTGCCTAAATTCCAACATCTTGCTATAAAGAGTATACATTTGCACATTAATTGATGAGGAGCCTTACCAGTAGGTCGAAACAGCCTTGGTGGGCCATATATAGTTGTAAACACAAAAGTTTGGCTTGTCCCCTATCACCAAAGTAGAGAGAACAAATCATTGTTCAACAAGAAGTGCACCAGAAAAAGAAGAATCAAGAACAAAAAAGTTGACATACTTGATATTTTCTCTGTGCTGTAGGTTTCAAAGGGCATTCTAGCAACCCACCAAAAACAGCACCTTGCTTATCTCCAAGAATCTAAAAGTTGTGCAAGAATATTTAGTAAACCCATTGTCAACAAATGAATAATAACTTGATTTGAAACCAGTAAATCCCATAAGAACACCACAACAGGAGGCATCAATTAAATGCTGGGAGGCTAACGCACCAGTAAACCAGGACCACAAAGCTCAGCACTCTTGCGAATAAGTGTACGGAGTGATATTCCATGTTTTAACGTACTGCCCTTCATTTGAAAGAACCAACGTTGAATTAGTATCTCAATGCAATTTCACAACACTGTTAGATGCACAAACTATGAACTAGAGCAAAATTACCTATACAATAAGACCCATTGACACCCTTTCACTATATTAGGGAGGGATGACTCCAAAAATTCGTATAATTCAGGTGAAATAAAAGAAGAGTCATCAGTAAGATTGATCGCAGGCTTCTTTGGAGTATTTGGGTTATATTGCCCATTTGCTTCTTCAAAAACTTCAGAACTGCTACTGCTCCTCACAGAGTCCTGTTCTTCATCATTAATTTTATCTTTCAATAAATCCTTGCTTTTAGACACTGGACTACAATCTAAATACGTATCCAAGTAATCATCTTGAGGCTCAAATCTTTCATAATTACATCTAACTGAATGAATTGGTTCAAGATCATGTTGACGCTTGCTTGTCTTGGATCCATCAAAGCTCAATGAGGGGATAATATGGTAAAAATATGAAGACAAAGATTTACTTTCTTTAGCATAGGGGCTGGCCTACAAAAATAAAAACCTCATGTCAAGATTAATAATAAACTAAATTTTACAAGAAAAGAAGAATGATAAATTAAATTTAAGGTAATTATCTGTCCACTTAGAATATTCAGAAAACTAATAGCACAAGGTTCAAATGATTCAAGGACCATATATGCATTGTAAATACCTATTAAGACTAGACTACTAAGATTGCATTTCCTAAAGGTAATTAGAGTTTACAAATTAGGTACACAGGCAATAAACAGGAAGGCTATTGATGGGACTCACCTAGGCCAGAACTTCACTCCATCCCAAATTTTGAACAAAACTTGATAACATAAGAACCATAAATAAATCTGAACCAGAAGTATATAACACAAAGCAGAAAAAATATGACCTGAATCAGTTCAGATTGCTTGAACAAAGTCAAAGTTTGGTCATGTACACAAACGAATGGGGCTAATAGGCATTAGATGAAAGTCTTCCTTCCATTTCTTATGGCTATACATAACATTGGAACTAAGGAGTAAAGACCAACTTAATCCCATTGAATTCATCAGGGTCTTCAGTCTAGGTTAACTCATCAAAACAATGATGATGATGATGATGACAACAACAAAAACAACTATAATAGGTTAACTCAACTAAGAAATGTAGATTTTACAATATAAAATTATTTTTGATTTATTCTCCTGTGTTGATTATCTACCTGTCCCAAAAATAAATAAATAAATAAATAACCAACTTATATTCTCTTATAAGCTCTCCAGCATCCAACAAATTTTAGATTACTAATTGAAAGGCCGGGAATGGAGAATGGAGATCATGGCATAACAGCTGCCGTCATACTAGATATGTCATAGCAAAGACACTGGTGGTAAAGTACATCACTAAGACATAAAACAGAACCTAAAAATTGTATCTAGCAAATTAAAAGTTAAATCCTTTTCTTAGTCTAAAGACCACAGTTGTACAACAAAATAGTCATAAATCCAAAATTCCTCATGTACATGCAAATCGACCATGACACCCACATTACATGCTCAGAGACAATCACAATTAACACTAATATTTACCTCCTACCAATAGAAATACACAACAATTGAAGGGTCATACAACCAACTTCCTCATGTAAATGTAAAACTCAAACCACCATGGACAACCACTTTACATGCTTGATGAGAATTGCAATGAACATTAATATTAATTTTCCCAGCTATACAAATAAATCAAGCAATTGTTTTTATTATACTTCTTTTTTGTTTCTTTCATGCTTTTCAGTAGAAAGTTCAAACCCATGAAAATTAACCAAATAATTAAAAGCAGATTCAGATTTTGATGACACCAGATCTAACTTTCCAGGAAATGGTGATACAAGCTTATGAAACGGTAAAATAATAGTGCCATCAACCTCAACTTTTTCTGGGTAATAGCAATACAACCAAAATACCCAAATGCAGATCAGACAAACAAAAGGGTAATTTTTTTTTTTTTAACGTTTTTCAATAAAAGAAAAAAACAATACCTCAGAAGAGGGAGAGGAGGAAGAATCCGCGAAGAGATGAGAAAGTTTCTCTGAGACTTTCTCTTTCAAAGCATACATCTTGTGAAAGCAGAGGATTTGGAAGCGCTTATCCAATCAACCCCATGAATGAATGTTTTTGGTTTTTCGTTGCAGAGAGACAATGGGTTTATTACTCTGTGTGAATATGAGAGGAGGAGGAAAATGAAAAAGGAGGGACAACTAGTTAGTCGGTGGGAGAAGGAAAGAAAGACTAGAGGGGAAAAGGAACACAATCAATCAACGGAAATAAGGAAAAAAGTAAGGCTTGGCCGTACGCACTAAACATTACCATTGATTGGTTTGGTGGGACAGTGTCATGGACTCCATTGTCTATCCTATGAAACTTGGATAATCATATGCGCGTCTTACGTTTCTCTTTTATCATTTCTATTAGAAAAATATGCTCTTAGAATCTTATACCATTCATCTTACACCATTTTTATACTTGTTGATGTGTGTAGTTAAGATTTTCTACATATATATATATATATATATTATGGGCATATTTGTTAGATGGAATGTTCAAAGAATGATATATTACCACGTTTAATACAAGATTTGAAGAAATATTAGCCGGATATTTGTTAGAGGGGTGTTTTTATATTTTGAGGAATGTATGCTTAAAAATGATACATGGTTCTAAAAGATTTGAAAAGTATATTCACAAGTATCTTTCATTGCCTGGAATGGATTTTGAGATGTCAGTCAAACCAAAACATCAACTAACTTTCTCAAGAATAATAGTCTCATGAATGAAAAATCCAACTCTTTTTAGTATCTTTTACTATGATTTTAGATTCAACTATAAAATTTAAAAATTTTGAGAACAACCTTAGTATCATTCGTCATAAGTTGTTTGGTAATAAATAAATAAAATTAACTCTTATACCAAATGCATTGTAGAAAAATATTTTTTCCACCATTAGAAATTTTACAAAATATCAAATAATTTATAATTAAGTGGTACTAATATCGTACTCAAAGCTTATGGGTCCTATATTTGAATTCAGAGTCGTAGTCAAAAGTACCAAAAAAGATATATCTTACAAAATTTCCCAATTCTTAATTTAGACTACTTAAATGAATCAATTCTTAAATATGCATGGTCTTTTTTTGTTTTTTGGTTACAAGAGAGAAAAAAACAAAAACTACAACTTAGGAAAAGCTACACTCAAATGATCTGTCAAAAGAGTCAACGAGAGATCTAGAGGTGGGTTCTCATAGATAACATTTGGTAAGATATCTAGTACGTATGAGATGAAATGTCTTACCGTGGGCTACAAAGGGACCTCCTTCAACAGATTCCTCATGCTCGGATTCATCATGTCTTTAGAGAAGCTAACGGGTGTGCTGATGCTTTGGCAAAAGCAGCTCATCAAATGGCTTCCAACTTTGAAATTTTTGAACACCCCCCTCCTTTTGTACAACCTCTCTTATGCTTGGATAAAAGAGGAATTTATCTTCCTAGGAATATTAGATATCCTATGAGGGGTGCTGCTTCTGTTGTGTAGCTTGCTTTGTTGGCTTTGTTTTGTTTCTGTACTCTGGTATTGTTTCTGCAATCTATGATTTCCTTTTCTACCAAAAAAAAAGGAGAAATGCAAAGTATACAATACCTTCTATTACATTATATTATACTAGTTGAGATTATATAATTTGAGCAATACAAGACAAGTTTACATAGGTTCTATTAAACTCGAATTGTGCCTATTATGCTAATTTGATAGTGTTTAGACTCTACATATGCCTAAATAGCATACGTAGTGTCTAGATTGTATAAATATGCAAATGTAAAAATGGTGTGAGACTATCATTACTCTTCTCACTGTCACCTAAACAAAAATCAAATAAAATTAAACAGAAGTAAAAATTAGATCATTATATTTATTGAGCTTTTTACTGATATAGCATCATGGCATCATGGTCGTTTAATAAACAGATAGGATTTTCGTTGTGCTGTACGGATATGGAGATATTCTCTTTTGGTAAAAGATATATAGAGATATGCCTAGGTATATAGTTTTAAACTTTTAACCGCTAAAAAACTATCATGTGATTATTATTCTTACACTGCTTTTTTTTTTTTTTTTGTTTGGAGTTGAAGAATCCATTTATTTACTCGTTTCTGTCGTTCATATTGAAGAGTTATATATTTAGCTCCTTTAGATATATTTCTTTGATAATTTTTTTATGGTTACTTTGCCACCATGATTTTCGAGAATAATTACAATACTTTTTTTTTTTTATCCATGAGCTTCTTGCACTCGCAAAGGCTATGTTTTTTTCTTTAAAAAGATTTAGTAATTATTTCTTATAAAGTATGACTATGCGAGTATAAATTGTTTTTCTTTATGCAATCAAATTTACAAAAATTATTTTATTTTATTTTTTGATTAGGGCATACTGTCTTTTTTTTTTTTTTTTTAGGAGATGGTTCACACATCTTTAGTATGAGATTAATCTTTTTTCGAGTTTCGTCATATCTTAACCATTAGTGCTTCTAGTAAGGTTTAAATTCCTGACATTTTTTTAGTATTCGCCCCACATGAAGCTCAATTTACTACCAAGTCACACATGGTGGTTATACTATCTCTTACTTTCTATGTTAGGTGCAAACTGATTTTGGAACTTCATGCATGCATGTCACTTAGGCTTTGATTAGGTGGTCACAACTTTCGGGGATCTATGTTAAATCTCTCTCCTCATGTGTATGTTGAGCGCTCTGTACCTTATTATGAAGGTTTTATGTTTAAAGTCTATTGAAAACGAGTGAAGTGAGATTTTAGAAAGGAATAAATTATTCTTATTATGTAACTTTTAGTAGATTAAAAAAAAATTCGATGCATGCTACCATACACCCATATGTAATTAGTAATTACTTAAAATTGTGTTGAAAAAAAAAGTGAAATTAACTAATTTTTTCCAACTCATTTAAAATAAGTGAAATTAACTAATTTTTTTCCAACTCATTTGGTAGACTGGATAAGGAGGGTTGGACAGGATAGTCAATCCTATTTTTATTTATTTTTATTGGAAATGCAATTTCATTGCATTAAGCCAATCGGCACTTACACAATAACAAATAATATCATATGAAATTCTCAATGCAATATTTCTTGAAATTCAAAAAACTAATACCCCAAAGTAAACTTTTACATTTTTCTCCTTGTACTAAAAGGCAGACATGGCTCCAGTCTTGGCAAAATAGATGCTAATAACAATTGACGACAAAATATCTTTAACAATGAAGAAAAACACCAAATGTGCTACAGTGAGATTAAATGTTCAGTTTTCTTGAAGTATTATCTTTACAAAATACATGAAATATGATATAAGAATTTCGAGATCTACCCAAAATAGAAGTTCAATTTGATAGATTAACCCCTAGAACACCAAATCTACCTTTGAACAAGGAGAGTGTGTAAAACACAACTAATAGATTTGAACAATTTATTGAAAGGACAAACCAAAACACTTAAAAAATCACAAACAATGGAATAAAAAAGACAAATAGGGCTGCCCCTGCACAAAGTGACGGTGGCAGCCCCAAAGCAGAGCAAAAAAAAAAAAAAAAAANAAAAAAAAAAAAAAAGGAATAAGAGAAGGAGACTTACAAGAAAGAGGAGAGGAGAAATAAGAAAAGGACCAAACTTACCGAAAAAAGCCGCACCTAAAGGCAGTAGAGAAGCTAGACCTTGCCGGAGAAAAGTTGTAGACGTGAGTGAGTTTTTAGAGAGAAATGAGAGTTTCTCTCTCAATCCTATTTTACTTAAGGTGTTTGTTTATTTGTTAGTTACATAGCATAAGACAAGGGAGTTTTTGTTATTAATTTCTCAAAGTAATTCATGTGTAACTCATAAAATAAGACAAAGGAATTTTTGTTATGCTAAATTGTAAAGTTTGAGAGGTGTATATAGTTTTATTAAACCTCAAAAAATGTTAGTGTAATATATTAGTTTTTTTTTTTAACACAAATCTCATGTCATGCCAAGTTTTATGGGTTAAAAAAAGAAAACTATTCTATAATACTCAAGCCCAAGCCCAACCTGTATATAAGAATAAGGCTTGAATTTAGATTTTCTAATTCTTACCCTTGGGGCAAAGGATTAGGCCCAAGCTGAAGTTTTTATAGCCAAAGAAAACGTCCAATTAACCCATTAATCCTAAAGGCCTATTTTCCTTTGTAGGCCATCATCATACCTTTAGGCCTAATGCCCACCTCTACTACAGGAAGCTAAGGCTAGTTGTTTAAATTTTAATATCACAAACAAAATTTATAATTGAGTACAATTTATTTTACTTAACAAATATATATTCTCATAAAATACACAAACTAGGTCATTCCAATAGTTAGTAATGTTTGTAGTATCAATACTATAAATAGTATTAAATAAATCATCTCAGTAATTAGTTATGTATGTGAGATCGATATCACTTATGTTATTGAATAATTAACCAAAGAAGAAGGGCAAGCCTGTCTATGTCTATTTTCCAAGTTCAAAAAAGTTTCCAATGAATATTTGTTTTGTTGGTTCCAATTTGTTGATACAATGTCTCTTTGAATGATTACTATCCAATTTTTTTTATCTATTGTGCAAGATAGAATTTTTATTTCCTCTTGTTAGAGATAAAATTATTCTTGAATATGCACATAAGATTTTTAACTTTTAGATTTAAATTCTTATATAATATCAAAGCTTCTTTAGCCAATTGATCAAAAGCTTGATCCATATGTTGATCTATTAATTAAATAAATTTCTTCATAACACAATTAAGGTGGACATATATATGATTTTCCCATGCTTTAAAGTCCAAAGAACTTTCAAGGAGCATGAAAAAAAAATTAAAATCATTCTTGGAATTACATGCTTTTTTAGCTAAATGATCAAGAAATTTGATAATTTTTTTAATTAAATTAAATTTTAAGCCAAATTGGTTCTTAACACTTCCAAAGAGCTATAATTTAGTGTCCAACTAGAAATGATCCTTTTTAGTTCTCTACTTTCTAACCAGCTATGATTAAATTCCAACTAGAAATTGAAGCTAGAGCAAAACTATGCCCATTCCAATACCTTTTATAGATCCTTCCATCCATTTTGTTTCATGATTTCTTGTTATGTGTTCCAATACAGTAATCATACTTTTGCAATTTTTTTTACATACTTTTTTTAATATTGTATAATTGAAAGCATCTAAATTTAATTTTGGAGAACTTTATCAAAATTTTAATTTTTTAATATTTTAAAAATTAAAAATAAAAACTTATGAATAAAATCTTAATATATACCACTCACCCACATGTTATTTTGGTCCTATTAAAATTATACTGTGACAACTTAAGTAAATTTTACACCTTCTACACCTTTTTTCTTGTGAGAGTATCTTTTTTTTTTTCCTTCTCATAACCATTCNTTTCCTTCTCATAACCTGGTTTATCCTTTCTTATCTGTTATCGGCAAACTTTTATTGTCTCAAAAAATATTAGCAATTAAAATCTATATCATTAAATGATTTTTAAAATTTCTTATCCTGTAAGATTCATACTTTATCTTTCCAGTGATTTGCCATCAATGAATGTATAATATAAATGTTGAAGATATTCTTGTCACTATGCCACTGAACTAAAATTTAAATAAAATCATTTTAACATTTTTTAAAGCAATAATAAGAAAGATTAAATTACTTTATTTTCTTTTTGTTACCTATCAGTGTCTGGACTTCACCCGACTAATCCGGTTTCAAGCCGAGAAAGACTACAAAAGCGATAAAGCTCTCTCAACTGACGCAGCTACATTCCCAAAGGCTCGAACCCGAGATCCTTAGTTAAGCTAGAATATCCCCTTACCAGATGATCTATACGCTTGTTAGTAAAATTACTCTAATTTTAGTTACATGAGACACCCAATAGTTAATACTTGGTATTTTATAAAAGAAATATTAAGTTTAAAATCCATTGAATGTGAGTGAAGTGAAATTTTGAGAAGGAATAAGTTACCTTTTATTGTATAGCCTCGAATAAACAAAAAGAAAACACTAATTTCTATTGAGATTTGATTAAATTATATAGACATTTTTTTTTAAAGAAATTACCTAAATATTCCTTATAGTTTAGCATAACAAAATTTCCTCTTTTGGAGGCATTTTGGTAAACCATAATATATGATTCTATAGTAATTTTAGATCACAAGTGTAAACTATAATAGAATAAGATCAAGAGGCATTTAAAATTCCTTATTTGGTATGACAATTGGAAGTGATTATGATGTACATGTTTAGTTAAAGTTAGTTTACTGTTAAATTATTTTTATGGGATGCCTTTTACTCTTGAAATTAAAATTTCTTAGTTTTTGTTAATATCTTAAACAAAATAACAACATAACTATATATTACACACGATAACCACATAACTCAATATGTATTTTGATAATTTTACTACGGAATAAACTGTAGAATAAATAATTTCACTGTCTAACATTATATATTCATTCTCTCTAAAAAAAACTATTTAACTTTCTTAATAACCCCTTTTTTCTTTTCTTTTCATTTGGAAAGTCAAAATTTGGAGACGGTGAAAGGAGAAGCAAAAGTCAACTTACACACTTTTTGAATACAATACGTTCTTTAGAATGACACTTATGGCTTGAATTTAATTAATTAATCCACCTAAATTTTAATTAATTCACATTAAATTCACTTAAAATTTTCACATTTTACATGTAAATGTACAACAATAATTTTTCTATATGAAACCCATGAATTGTGTTATTTCTTCTATTAATCACAAACAAATTGTTTCCCTAAAAAGGTTCACTATAAATTATAAGAGCCATTATTTTCACATTCTATTTTGTTAATGTCACACCTTATTTAATATCTATATATGATATAGATTAAATTAATCTCAATTAATATAAATTTCTTTTAACTTTGACTAAAAACTTTTTAAATTAAATGAGAATTTTATAATTGACTAAAAATTTTCTATATTAAATAAGGGTAAATTAATTTATATTATATTTAGACACTAAACTACGTTTTACCAACTTAACTTAATAAAATCTATTGCATTTTGAAAATGCAATGTATTGCCAGCATGCATGCAATGGATTAGGAACATGCTATGCTGGATCTTGGCTCTTTTATAATTGGCAAAAAACTAATAAGTCAGATCCTGCGGCGTGGAATAAACATAAAGCATTGGCAACACAATAATACCTTCAATTATTTGCAAATTATATTGTTTCCTCCAGCTAAAAGAAGAGGATGATACGTAGTGTACAAGTAATAGTCTTTTATTTAAAATCATAGTTTTAAAATTTTTGCAGAAAATGTGATTCTAACCATTGAAGTTCTTGATGGGTCAGATGAAAAAGAAAAGAAAAATGAGTAGAAGTAAAAGAAAAAGTAAATTAGAGTAGTCATTATTATTAGCTTTGTCTTACTACATAATAAAAAAAAAAGGAAAAAGAAAAGCAGCTTTTTATGAATTTAGTTTGTTTCAATCTAATAGGAGCAATGTGACAGATAAGCTTATTGCAAGAATGATGTTCATTGACAAGGAATAAAAGTAGAAAGAAAATTACTGGATAAAGATATATAACATGTTTGTTTAAGCTGTAAAATGTCTTCAAAATCACTTTTATCCCTCCAAAATCAAAAGTTACCCTAATTAAATTTTGAAATAAAATAATTTTAAGCGCATTCTACTAATGAATTAAACATACACACATAATAACCTTAAGAGTTTGACCTGGTGATAATAATGCAATATGTTTCTTTCATTTAACTAAGGTTCAAATCTTTNACTGGATAAAGATATATAACATGTTTGTTTAAGCTGTAAAATGTCTTCAAAATCACTTTTATCCCTCCAAAATCAAAAGTTACCTTAAATAAATTTTGAAATAAAATAATTTTAAGCGCATTCTACTAATGAATTAAACATACACACATAATAACCTTAAGAGTTTGACGTGGTGATAATAATGCAATATGTTTCTTTCATTTAACTAAGGTTCAAATCTTTAAGCTAATACCTTAGAATTTTTTTTTTATTAAATGTATCAATACAAGAGATGTGCTTTTAAGATCACCCAAAAATATATTTAGTCTTAATATATAAAAATTGACCTAAAAATACTCTTATAATTAAAAAAAAAATACAGACATAATGATTTAACAATAGTTTTTATTTCTTAAAAAAAAAGAGCATAATGATTTTGATTCTTCTCTGCAGTTTGGCAATCTCCAATTCTCAAGTCATAATTTTTTCACCAAAATTACCTGCAAGTTATTAATTATTCTTCTGAAGAGAAGGATCCTTGGTCTAAAAAAGTGGCACCTCTTTTTTTGGACCCCATTACCTCCAAGACATTAATGTGCCCTAAACCTCAATTAAAATGGAGTTGAACAACATTAAAAACAAGAGAACAAGTCTTATTACAGCTAAGTTAATGGAATTCAAATGATGTACTTCAGTCAAACTTCATGTCCTTCTCTGTTTTCTCCCACAAAATCAGATTCTTTTCCATTCATGCCCTCCAAAAACCACCTTCTCTAGATGGGGAATATTTTTTCCCACTACCTTTCAAGAGTATTATTTAAATCACCCACTTTTGTTCTCATTCTCTTCAAATATTAAAATACTGATCACCATTTTCAAAAATATCAATTTTTTGGTACTCTCTATTACAGGTGTACATTGTACTCCTTGTAGAGAGAGAGAGATAGATAGATGCCGCTCCTCTCTCTCTCTCTTTCTGTGCACATTTACAGAGGTGGTAGTAGGCTATCCAAAGGAGAGTGAATTGCGAGGACCACAAAACCAAACCTCAGAGCCATTCAGTCACAGACTCAAATCCTTTTGTCTCCTGATTCAGCCAAAAGAACCAGAAAGATTGAAACTTTTCCATTAATCAAAGCCTCTCTGAGAAGACCCACAAGACCCCCTTCAAGACTTCTCCCCAAATTGCTATGATTTGATCCCTCAAACACCAAACCCCAAACCCCAAACCCCAAATGGGTTCTAGAAAACCACTCTTCCTTCTTTTGTTCCTGATTGTTTCTTTCACAAATCTTGAGCCACTCCCATTTGCAGAATCTGCTACTGACTACACTACCTTGGTCTACAAGGGCTGTTCAAAGGAGACATTTACAGATCCAAATGGGGTTTACTCACAAGCCCTTTCTGCCCTTTTTGGGTCTTTGGTTTCACAATCCACCAAAACCAAGTTCTTCAAGGCCACCTCCGGTAGTGGCCAAACCAGCATCACTGGTCTCTTCCAATGCAGAGGGGATCTCAGCAATTCTGATTGCTACAACTGTGTAAGCAGGCTTCCTGTGTTGTCTGATAAATTGTGCGGAAAAACCATAGCCGCAAGAGTTCAACTATTAGGGTGCTATATGCTTTATGAGGTTTCTGGGTTTACCCAAATTTCAGGACTGCAACTGCTCTACAAGACTTGTGGGGCAACAAATGTGGCTGGAAGTGGATTTGAAGAGAGAAGGGACACAGCATTTTCTGTGTTGGAAAATGGGGTTGTTAGTGGACATGGCTTTTACACAACCAGCTATCAATCTGTGTATATGTTGGGGCAATGTGAGGGAGATATTGGGGATTCAGATTGTGGAGAGTGTGTGAAAAATGCTGTGCAAAGAGCTCAAGTTGAATGTGGCAGCTCTATTTCAGGCCAAATCTTTTTGCACAAGTGCTTCGTTAGTTTTAGTTATTACCCAAATGGGGTTCCAGGGAGATCATCTTCATCTGCAGCATCCACATCTTCTTCGTCCTCTTCATCTTCTTCAGGTAATCAACACACAAGGAGAATAAATTAGAAAGATTCAATTTTTATGGTCATATTCAATTTGGCATAGTCTCTGTTTGTCTCAGCCTCTTTCACACACAGCTCAAATTAGTATTTGGTAGTAGGATTATATCCTTCCTATATTTGAAAGCTGCTCTTTTGCTTACTGTATTCATATTTTAATTGAAATGTGGTTAATTGATTCAATGACAGGGCAAAATACAGGGAAGACAGTGGCTATTATATTGGGAGGGGCAGCTGGTGTGGCGTTTTTGGTTATATGCTTGCTATTTGCTAGAAGTTTGCTGAAGAAACATGATGGTTTGAATTATTGGTCATTTCTCAATTCCTCAATGTATGCTCATTATAATTTGAAGTTCTAATTCTGTCATATTGCATTTGCCAAATTTCCTTTTTTGCAGATTATTGAGAGAAGAAGATGGATTGTTGAGAAGGCAAAATTCTTTTTGCAGTGAATTCTTTCTTCATATTCAGTTTTTGGGTGGAAGAGATGGAGAATTTCTGGTAAATAGAGTAATAGACTTTGCAGATAGAGAAAAGAATATGGCAGGGTTCAATGTGGGGACTAGTCCTAATTCTTGTAGTTAGGTAAGATTTTGTTGGGAAGAAGAGAAGTATAATTAGCTCATGAAAATGAGCAATTTTTAACCAGTGGTGAAAAATACCCAGAGGAATGAATGTTTGTCAATCTTGGATAGTTGAAAATTTTGGGTTTTTTCCTTCACTTTTAGCCATGTGGGTGATTTCTCTTTTTCCCTGTTCTCCACGCCATTGAAGCACCATTTTTCTTTTTTATGCTTTTTAGAAAGTTGCATGCAACCTCTCTCTCTCTTTCTCTCTCTCACACACACACACACAGACGTTTCGATTTTTGTGTTTCTTGATTGGGGTAGACAAGGACAGATGGATATCTTCAAGTCAATATCAAATAACTAAACAATTGTATTTCCGAGGGAGAAGAGTAGAAAAAGTTGGCACAGTTATTTGTGGGACTAACCTGAATAGTCTGTTAAAAAATAAGGGAGAATCACCGAATAAAAAAAAAAAAAACTCTTTAAAAAAAAAAAAAAATGACCACTAAAGAAACCCAGTGGCCAATGGTTTATTATATTGTTGATTTCTATTACTTTCCTTTTCATGATCATTGAATATTTTTTTTCTTTTTATTTAATACATTGGAAGATGTTATTGAATACTAGCTTATTTGGCTTTCCTTTCTGTTTTAGAGAGAAAACAATTGAAAAAAAAGAAAGGAATATTTCCTAATTAAGCTGTGCATTAGATTAGATATCCTATTAAATTATCCTTATCGTTCACTGACTTGGGGTGAATTGGATCTTGAAAAAGGTAGAGTAGGAACCAAATGCTTAGTCTAACTTTTTGTCATTCTGTCACCATCTTAAGCTGTTTTGTAGATCAGGTTTTTAGCTCATCATAGCTTTATTAGTGATGGAAAAAAGAATAGACATTTGCACTTGTCGTTTGAGAAAGGCACTTTATTTGGCAACAAATGCTTCTTATGAAATATGTGATGTGATATAATGTGTAAAACTTAGGGTATGTTTGATAGGGACAAAGTAATAAATATTAAAGGAGTAATAAATAGGTGTAAATATTACTCTTTAATTATGTTTAGTATGTTTATTAATTTAAAGAGATGAAAATAAAAAGAAAGAATGAGAGTTTGAGGAGATGGGAAATTAGTAAAGAGGGTTCAAAATATTTTTTCCTTTATATTACTCTTTTAAATAATTTTTTTAATTTATTTTTACAATCAAATATATTTAACATAAAATAAATTTTACTCACTTAAATTTTTCTCCTTCTTGGCTGAAAAATGTTTATATAAAGTAAGTTAAAGTGGATTTAGGTAAATGCAATGCTGTCATGTATGTATAATATAAAATAATATGATAATTACAAGTGTACAAGTAACATTACCAACAAATGTGATGGGAGTGTATTCCTCTATTACCCATCCTATATCCTATTTCTTGTTTATGAAGCCTCCATGGTTTTCAACTTCCATTGAAAAGTGCTATTTATATATTATTTGTACAGTTATACCTCATACTATTGCATAGTTACACATTGCATATTCGCAAAGTGTAATAGAAAAACCACTTAAATGGGGACCAAATGTCCAATTGAACATAAATTATGCAAATTATGCAAGTGGGCACTGTGTGAAAGAGTAGGTGGTAAGTGGTGTTACTCCATTGTTTGGGGATTATTATGTTGAACACTACTTAAAATTACATTTTGGTACAAATGTGTAAAAGTTGCATTTGAATTAGGTGAGCACTATCCTACCACTCAATTATGCTACTTTATTTTGTTATCACCCTATTATGCTACTCTTTTATGCTATACCATCATCCATGTATGGGTCCTAATGAGAGTTACAATGTAATTTTGGTGTCATTACAAATATATCAAAAAATTAAGTCACCAAGTATGTGTTAGGACATACAGTTCTTTATAAAATACAAGAACGACATGATATAAGAAAGCGTGCCAAAAAATAACGTTTTCAAATTTATTTTTTGCCACACTTTTTTATATTGTGATATTTTTATATTTTATAAGGAATTGTGTGTTCTAGCACATACTAGGTGACTCAATTTTTTAATATTTTCACAATGATACCAAAATTATACTGTAAGTCTCACTAAGTCTTACTCAACTGAGAAAAGATGTAGTATAAAAGAGTAACATAAAAGAGTAGCATAAGGAGGCAGTAGCTTAGCCTTTACCTTTGAATTAACTAAAAACTTTAAATCATATTAATCTTTACGTAAATAGTGTTTTCATTTATAATTAAGGAAATTCGAAAGAAATTAACCTTATGTCACCGGTTGAATTGATGCAAACTTTGTGTATATAGTAATATTTAACTTGAACAACTCTTTTTTATACTTCAAAAGTAATTAATTATAAGTCTAGATTTGAGAGAATTTTGCTTTGCGCAATCACTTTTATGGATGCTCTCTTAAATAAAAGATTGTATCTATCATGTACTTGTCTTTCTATTTTTTTATTTGCTTGTCAAGACAACACAGTTACAGACAATTTATTTTTTTCTAAATAGAGAAAAAATTTAATTAAGAGAAACGGTCACAACATAAAGATATTTTTGAACATTAAAATTTGGTGATGAAAAGGATGTTGAAAACAAAGTGCACTATTAATATAAATAAACATATCGATCATATCAGATTGCATATCAATTATAACATATGAGGGGAAAGATGATGATAAAGAAGCTTTTCCCATATTCTTTTACTATCAACAAACCTCAGTAGCTCAACTTTATTACTAGAGGAACAAATAACAACTTGATGCATGGAGGTGTGCCTCCCCCACATGGCTATGTTTCTCCAGCTGCAGCCTAACTTGAACTTGGAACTGCAATGACCTAAAGTTGCTTATACCAAAAGGGATGCTGAATAGCATCGATCCAGCTTAGGATTGGAAATCAGAAAGAAAGAAGAGCATGTGCCCAATTGGGCATGTTGTGTCACCTAATTACAGATTCCAACTATATTAGAGGGAAGCCAAAGGATCAGAATTGGGTGTCGTAATTGCACTTATTGCATCACCCTTGTAGTAACGCTATTTGGCAAATGACGTTAAGAGCATGTGGCCAATTGGGCGTGTAGCATCACCTAATTACAGATTCCAACTATATTAGAGGGAAACTAGAGGATCAGAATTGGGTGTCGCAATTGGGCTTATTGCATCACCCTTGTAGTGACGTTATTTGGCAAATGACATTACTCTTCAGGTGTCACAATATATACAATTGCATCATTGATTGTCCCATTTTCTCTCTCTTTTTTTGAAAACTACGATAAATGTAAAAATTGTTTGAAAAGTATAGTATTTATAGAATTAAGTTTTCAAAATGTATTATTGAAGTCAATGACCTCCAAAAGGGATGCAAAATAGCATCAATCCAGCTTAGGCTTAGGAATCGGAAAGAAAGAAGAGCATGTGCTCGTGATTGTTGCATTTAATTTTTTCATGGACTAAAACCATATTTTAGTCCTCTACTGATATAAGCGTTATCAGTTTAGTTCTTTACTCTCAAGCTTTCTCATTTTGATCTCTGACTCCCCATTTTCACTTCAGTTAGGATCCTCTATCTCTCTACTGTTAATAGAGTTAACAGAAGTGCTTATGTGTTATTGTTGGGTGTGACGTGGCAACATTAACTTGTAACGTGGCACGAACTCTTTCTCATTCTTAAAATGATGTTGTTTTGGTTCGTAAACTTTTATCATCTTCTTCAGCTTAGTTCTCTCTACTCAGGTGATTGGCAACTACCTCAATGCTGGCTGCTGGGTATGCTGCTCATTTAAACATGCTCAAGTGAGATGGGAAACCAAGCTGGAGATAGAGAATGGTAGATGTGTCTAAAGATTAGTCATACCTGCAAGGGCCTTATATTCATAGGAGTCTTGGAAGGCTAAACTAAACTATGATTTCCATAATGAGGGTATTTAGGTTGGAGCCATGAATTGGGCCTCAATAAGAGTAATGACATACATTCTTAGCTAGTATATGATGCATTTTCGAATTTTTTAAAATATCGTCTCTGTTATGTGGTTATTATATTTAAATATCTTATTATAATGTTTAAGCGGTATCAAATATAAATAAAATGGCTACATAACTTGTGGGTATTTTTGAAAATTCTAGAAGGAATTTCTATGAACTTCTAACACTGTTAAATAATTTTTTCAAAATTTTGTTACCAATCATTCATCTAGATAAAGATAAAAATGAAGTTTTCTATTATTTTATTTTAGTTCATTAGAGGAGCAATTTGTTTCTCCCTTATTAGTTTACTTCTACCTCATTCAATTTTATTGAGATTTTACTTATAAGAGACTGAATTCTTTGTTCATTACCAATGAATCAAAGACAACTCAATTCCTAAATATATGTTAACTTGCAAATAATTATGACTAAATTAACAAATTGGTAGTTGAAAAATATCTTAGTTCTCAGTTTAGTCTTTCAAAAGACTTGATTGATCCATAAAAATTGCAGATTCAACATGTGCAAAAATTCTTCCAAATGTTAAATTGCAAATTGAGATATCTTTTAAGGGTTAGTTTGTTAATCTACTAAAACCTTTGAATTGAAATGAGCAAAAATTACCATTTGTACACTAGTTAATTTTACACTAT
Organism: Cercis canadensis; assembly: GCA_003255065.1. Taxonomy (NCBI): domain Eukaryota; kingdom Viridiplantae; phylum Streptophyta; class Magnoliopsida; order Fabales; family Fabaceae; genus Cercis; species Cercis canadensis. The sequence continues at coordinate 294,635 of QAOA01008363.1, forward strand.
TTTATATTAATATAATTAGCACATTGAATACTTAATTAGACTCATCTATTTGTTTTTTGAGTAAATCTGCATTTGCGTCTTTAAAAGATTCAAGATTTAACAAAATAGTTATTAAAAAAAATACTAACTACAAAAAAGTCTTCGAAAGAACTGATATGCATAACAAAATAGTCCAATATTTGTTAAATTTTGAATCTTTCAAAGACTATTTTGTTACGCATATTAATTCTTTCGAGTACTATTTTGTAGTTAGTGTTCTATTAAGGACACAAATATATGTTTACTCTTTTTTTTTTTTTTAACTTTTTCTGGTATGATGAGATAGAAACAACACACCAGTTTAGTGTGTGTAGTGTTGTGTGACGCCGTGTGAATATAAATAGCGTGAAGCCAATAAACATTTCTCAATTGAAACAATGGCAGTTTGTGACCATTACCAGCTTGTGACAGTTGTAAGACATCAATCATAGGTCAAAAATGAAGATGGGCCAGAAGCCAGAGACAAAATGCCCCAAAAGATGATCATATTCAGTGGAACACTCGTATTTCATCGTTGGTTGGACTGGTTTGTACTCTATCTCTGTATTTAACCTAAATGACGGAAAACATATCAAGACTAAGGGTCCCCATATCACAATTCTAGGGTTACTTGGTACAATTTTTACAATTCTTCTTGTTTAACTTTTGCTGCAAGATCTTGATACCTAGTTACAGTTTACAGTAAAAACCAATCCTCTAGCTTCTTTGCAACCCCTTCTTGTGTATAACCAATTCCAATCTAAAATTATAATTGCGCTTATAATCTTACGGTTGTTAAAGCCACTATAATTATATTTTTATTCGCAATTACAATCTATAATAGATACATTTTCTGGTTACTATATGAGACATTATAATTAGAGCTGTCTAAATGGGCCAAGCTTGGTGGGCCAACCCATTGGGGCCTAATAAGATAGTGGGTTGAGTTCCTAATTCATCGACCCGTTTAAAACCGGACCACTTTAGCCCGGCCCGATATGACCAGATCGGGTTAGGGCCAGGTTGGCCCGATTTACTTTTTTTTTTTTTTTTTCTTCTTCAGCTTTCTACCTTTGAATTCTCTTGATTCATTTTGCAACCCCTAATTGGACATTTCATTTCTCACACTCTGATTCTGGACAAGTTACTTGGGCGCAACTTGTTTTATATATGAGTCGCGCTGAGTCAAACACTAGGACTAAAACCCAAAAAAACATAGAAACAAAGGTAGTAACATAAATTCATGTGCTTGTCATCTGCATTATAGATTTTGTACAACCTTTGCTATGTTTGGGAGTGGAGGGGAAGAGAAAGGGAATGACATGAGAGGGAAGAGAAGGATGGAAAGGAGGGGATTAAGGGTGAATTTTCCTCTCCTTTGTTTGGATAAGTAAGGAAAAGGAGAGGGAGGGAAAACATTGCTTTTGAAACTTCCCAATTTCAGCGTACTATTAAAATGAGCTCTCTATTCCACTTTTCAAGAAAACCCTAAACCCTAAACAAGAGTAAATGTTCAGACTAAACTACTCATCGTCTCCTTCCCCTCCCTTTCAAGACTCCCAAACATAGCCTTATAGGATGACTGAAGAAATTAAGTCAAAACATGTATCAAGTTTGATATTACATTGTCTCTACTAGTAAGTTCAGAAAGTGTTTTTCATGCACCACACTTGATAGAGCAGGTACTACTGGCTCTCTTCAATGGCAAATCTGCACAAGCTCCTAGAATAAAAACATAAGCATCTTGCTGGTATCATTCTGTATCCACCAGGCTGAAGTTCTCAAAACCTGCACTCAGAATACAAGAAAAAGACAATCGGTAATATAAGTGCAGAAGCAAATGAAAGATATTGAACTAAGCATAAACAAGAAAAAAGCCACGGATATCAGAAGGCCAGAAAATTACTGAGTACTTGTACAGATAAACTAGTAGAAACAGTGAATTAAAACTACCATCCAAGCGCATAAAAGAAAAAATGGAGACAAGAGAAGACAACACTAACCCCATTTGATACAAAAAGTAAAATTTATCACCAAAGTATCCAAAAAGTTTGATGGAGTGTGATCATATCATGAAAGTATCAAAAAATTTAAAAGAAGCTGAAGTTTTGTTTACAATACAAAAGTGCCTACCATCCATGTGACAACACTTTCTTTTTCCCTTATAAACTCTCTACAGTAAGAGTTTCTAACTAAATAATTCACTCTAAAAAGAATTTCTAAATCCATTTAAATAACGCATGCAGATGCAGTTTGTGTTAAATGACATCTATTGGAACATTTTACTTATGATCCATGGGAAAAAAACAGGAAAGCACCTAAAAGCGACAGAAAGTGAAGAGTTATTTAACAAACGTAAATATTGTACAGGCAATTCTAAGCTATAATAGTGGCTATATAGCAAATGCGCTGTCAACAAAATATTGAAGAAAGTAAAAAGGAACAATTGTGCCCAAGGAAATGGAATCCCATGCTCCCACTAACCATTTAAAAATAAAAAAGACAGACATAGAATATATAATGTAATCCTTGAGAACGCCAACTCTTTGGCCAGATTAGCATCATTAGGGTAAGTAGTTGATGAGAAATTCTTACCATTGAAATGAGCTGCAGGAGACCTGGGCTCCACCTTGAATCTCTTGCAGATGCTTAGCAAAGTTAAATGCCTCTAACAGGGTCTAGAATGTAATATCTGAACCAATATTATATGAGAGATACACACCAAGCATCTCAGATGGATAGTCATAAACCATAACTGATAACACTGTATTAATCACAATTATCAGTGACTCAATCTCTGCATCTGCCGTGCATTCAAGTATGTCCACTCCTGGCAAGTTATTCTTGCGTCTAGTCCAAAATATAGATATATACTCTTCCTTGTAAGTGTAAGTTGATCAAATTTAGCCTTACCCAAATAGTTTACAAGAAATAAAATGAAGGCAACAAAATAACAACTTTGGAGAGAATTTGTTGCAACCAGGGTTCCATCAGAAGGCTTTTGAGTGAGGGCCCAAAAAAGGATGATCCATAGGTCAGCACCAAGCAAAACAAACCAATCCCATTTCCTCCAAAATCCACATCCAAACCTTACAGAAAAGTTACTTCCACAAATCTCAAAATACTATTTTCTAAAATCAAAAAAAGGTTAGTGATATAATGGTCTTGGAGCCAAATCAATTCCCACACCCCAAATCTTGCTAGAATTGTCCGGATTTAGATTTTTTATGGAATTCCTGAAATTTCTTTTTAAAAAGATAAAATTATAAAAATGGAATTCCTCAAATAGTGTTATGATCTTATCAGTCTTTTTAATGGTCGAGACTGCTCTAGCTAACCCAAAATCTTGTACACTTCCTTGGGGATAAAACATTACCACTTCCAGGAATGGGAAACAGTCATTTGACACTTACTTCCATGCACCAAAATCAATAGACTGAAGTGATATATGACCAAGATACAAGTCTCTTAAATGCTGCTTACACAAACCAACCCTTCGTTTATTTAAGCTTGGATGAATACAAGTTGAGAACCCAGTCTTCCAACCTGGAAACTTCTGCCTTTCCATAACGTGAAGAGTATAGACACTTGGTGCTGGGGATGAGCACCCCATAATGAAACAATCACAACATCTTGATTGGTTCACAATTCTTGCTAGAGACAACAAACACAAACCACTATGAGAAATTCCATACATTAATGCCTCATCATTATCAAAAACTTGAGCATCCAATATTTCATTTGTCTCCTCTATATCCTCGGTTGACAGAAGCCTGCTGAGTTCTAAGTCAAACCTCTTTTCTATCTCAGTTTCATGTACCCTATACTTTGTGGCTAAAGTACGAATGCAAGATTTCCTAACTTGATCAGAAATTAAGAGCTTTACCTCATTAAAGTTAACAGAATTGTCATACCATCTCAGCCAGCGGCGAACAATCCCTGAAAACCAGTCAATAATTTCAGTGGTATCTTGTAAGATAAGTAAAGTAGCAGAACGGGGGTACCCCTTAGGCGTGATCAATCCATATCTTAGGAGACGCTTTTTTATGACACAGATAGGGGCAATAATCTCAGTGTTCTTTATTGCAGGTTCAGTTGAGCTGTTATTATTTGGCAAAAGCTTAAGAGTAGAAGCTGTCTCAGAAGAGATATACTGCTCCGCCTGTTTCATAAATTCATAAAAGGAACTTTTTAGCTCATGTGGAAGTGCATGTTCTGCAACATACTTAGATAGGACAACTTCCTCACTCTTGGCATTTTTGGCTTGAACAACTTGCATCCATATTTTCATTAAGTGTTTATACCAATGGTCAGTTTCCATTCCAGACTTCCGGAAACAAGAAATCTTGTTCAGGAGAGAGCTATTATCAGCTAAATGCTTGATTTCAGACTCCTTAACCTTCTTCAAACCATGACCCAGCCATTTCTTCCCAATTCTAATTGTCCCGGAATTCCAGGCCTCTTGCTTCTGTAAAGTAAATAACTCCACTTTTTCCTTTAACTTGTGCACAGCTTTCAGAGCAGGACTTTCTTTAACACTTCTTCTAACCAAAGTTCCTAGAAAGCGAATTCCATGAGGCCCTTCACAAGGTAGTATATCTGTTTGATCATCCACATCCAAGAGCAAACAATTTTTCAAGTAACTTTGGATCTCAGACTTAAATTTAACAGCAATATCTTTGGAGCCAGAAATTGCAAAAAATATTTCATCCATAAAGCGGCAAGAATAAACTTTCACACCAAAATTCTCTTCACCTATGGATTTAAGATCATTTCCTTTCAACTGTCTCCTGAACCAGCTTCGCAACTTGGAGGAAGACTTATCTTGATCATGACAAAGTTCAGGATTAATAGCTTCATATTTCATTGATAACCTGTAAAACTCACGGTCAAAGAGGTCAAGATATATATTCATTAGAACAGGGCATAAAACCCCTTCTTGTGGAAGACCATGGCCTTTTGGGAATCCCCCAAACTCCAAGTTTAGTACTTGCGCATCAAACATACTCCAGATGATGGCACATAAACTTGGATCTTCTATCTTGTCCTCCATTATTGAAATGAGTTTGGCTAAGACAGCAGCATCCAACTTCTTGGCTACAAGCAATGTAAACCACCAGTCAGGATTTGAGAGTCCTTTGCATATGTACTTCAAAGCCATGGAGTGCCCACGGCCACTTCGACAACCATGTGAAATCCTAGAAAAGTGTGGCTTGTAAACAACTTCCAAAACTATCCTCATGGCTTCCTGGAGAACCTTCAACTTTAAATTTGGAAGGACTAGGACTTCTTTCTTTGCACCTCTTGTTGAGATAGAGAAGGTGTTGGCATTGACATCAAAACTCCCATGGCAAAGCTGTTCTGCCATTGTATCAAAAGAGCTGTCATAATTCAATTTCACATCAACATTCGAGTTTAGCCTAACACAATTATAAGCATCCTGAAGAGTTTCTGGATTGGAAATCACTTTTGCCATTAAGTCTTGAAATTTCCCATTCACATGTTGCTCCTTTACCCTCTTCTTTATGCGGTTTTCAAGATACCTCTTCAGCTCCATTCGGCTCATGGGTTTTCTCTCATCAACTTTTGAAGATTCCTCGACAAGACCGGCCAAGTCCTTTGCCAAATTAAATTTTCCAAATTCCTTATCTATATCATAGCTAGGTGTTGGCATGGTTGAATATGTTCCTTCTCGTACTCTTTCAACAGGTGTACCTGATACGAGAGTAGAGATATTCTTATATGCACAAAAAAACTCTAATCATTTCAACTAAAAGAAGCCTCAATTAGTTGTTTGAAGGTGTCTATTATCAACATACGAAATATTCCACATTCAGAGTTCAAAACATTGAACCTACTTTCTAATTCTCAGAGCATTTCTGTGAGACACATTTACAAAGTTCCAGCTACTGGGTTTTATTATTTATAAATTTAAGGAAAGTGGTCGCCTGTAGTAGGAAAAGAAAGAGCTTACCCGTATTCATGAAAAGAGATGAACTGGCTCTTACAAAACTCAGGCTCCGCAGCATGGCACATTTCAGAAACTTTGCTCTACAAACAATGGGCATGCTTTCAGAAAGGGCGAGACCTTATGCCAAAAGGGGGAGTTCCATTCACTGGGATTGGAGATGAATTAAACTGCGAAAAGGGCAACAGAAGGATAAGAAGTTACAGCAATAAAGTCCCAATATCGCATAGACTCAAACCCAAAATCTCAACTAGTAAATGGATAATGGATTGGGAGGAAAGAAAAATCACCCATCACCGGAGACAAAAACTCATATCCATCAATGAAGTGTAATTTTGGTGTCTCAGAGATCCAATTTCATCGTCGCCGACTGGGTTATCTCAGCTTTGTTCTCAGAAGTTTTCTTTTTTCCGAGCTCATTTCGTTGAAGGATTTCAATTTTCTCACACTCAGCAACCAATTGTTCATGGGTTTATTCCCTTGGTGCTCAAAGATCTTAGCTTGATCGATTACTTGGTGGATCTTCCTGTATTTTATGAAGAGCTCCAAGCCCGAAGTGTTGGATGCCGAAATAATAGCTATAGCACTATGCACTAAAGAGAACCAGTAGGTAGAACTCTTTCACTCTTTGTATCTTATGAAGAACTCCAAGCTTAAATAGCAAAGCAATATATATGCTGTGAAAGAGCGTGACGTTGAGGAAGAATAAAGAAAATCACAGGAAGAGTGTAATGTGATGTGATGGAGTGAGAGAATTTTCCAGAATTTGTGTGTTGCTATGTTGTGAGAAGATGGAAGGCACAAGGCAGTGATGTGTGTGAAGCGGAGGAAGCGTGCGTGGGTGATTTTTTTATTTTGCTTAAACGCATTTTGGGGCTGTTGAAGAAATAAGAAGACGAAGGAGATGGTGTTTGGCGGCGGCGGTTGCTAAAGGATGAAAAAGATAAAAGAAAAAAAAATTATTTAGAAAATTATTCTTTGGTTCCGAAAGGAATTCTAATTTAATTTTTTTTAATAGGAATGTGATTTTTTTTAGAGTAAAACCCCTGTTTGGTCCTCGAAAGATATGTTCGGTGACAGTTTTGTCCCCCAAAGAATTTTATCGACACTTTAGTCCCCCAAAGATGGTTCCGTCAGCCATTTTAGTCCTCCGCTTGTGCCCGTGAAGTGAACTTAACAGAAAAGGCCACGTGGCCCGTTAACTGGTGATGTGTCCGTCAAATGCTGAGGTGGAACGCTTAAGTGGCAAATGGTGGGGCTGATGACTGGGATGAAGCTAAACGACGTCGTTTTGAAGCTTCTGGTAAACACCCATACGGCGTCGTTTTCGCAGGAGACCTGAGCACTTCTTTACCTTTACCCAAACGGCGTCGTCTCATCGAGAGACCTTCTTCATCAAACACATTGTCAGAAAATGAGAAAGCACTTGGCCGGAATTTGAACCCTAACCCCTTGTTCATCGCGAATTCTTCCATTGTTGTAACTGAGGAAGACCATTAGCGAAGGAAAATTCTTGCATTCCTGGAAGATTTCCCCAAATTGACAGCTTCTCCGTAGCCCCCGAAGTCGCCATTGACGCAGTGCGATTGTTGTAACAGTTGTGACTTTCGGTGTCACTGTACAAATTTCGATTCGTTGGAAGTCAGTGGTGGTGGAATCGCCTAAGCCCCATCTTGTAACCCAAAGCCCCAATATCGATCGAATTTCCTTTCTCTCTCAGGTGTGTTGTTGTTCATAGAATTTATTGTTTACGGACATATACATACTTTGGTGTGGTTGACTTCTGTGTCATATTTTTGTCTTTCCTCTCGACAATGGGTAGTTTTCCTTACATATGAGTGATTTAATGTTGGTGTACTTATATTGTGTTCCTGATTGCGTGGCTGTGTACCAAACTTGTATTGTGGTCCAGGGGTTTTAATTTCTGATTCGAAAGTGGTGCATATTCTGTTTCATTGTCGGGTCTTTGTCTTGGTGGTCCACATGTTGTTGGTTTCAAAGCTGAGTGGTATGTGCATGTGTTACGGTGGTCCACCTGTTCTATAATATTGTCAAAATCATTGTGGTGGTCCCTGTAAAACCTTTGTGGGCAAAATTATCCTTTTTCTTTGTGTCTGTCTGTGGTGTTGCCATCTATTTAGGGATTGAAATGAGGGTGGATATATTGGTCAATCCGTATTTGCTACTGTAATTCTATAAGTGCAGCCACTTGCTAGCTTTCTTGTGAATTTAAATGTGGTATGTGCATGTGTTCCTTGATTAAGGTCAAAGTCTGACTGTTTGCTTTTTTTTCTCTATTTTGCAGAGGTCACTCGTTGGAGGTAGACATATATTTGGTGTATGTGAGACAGTTGTTTGAATAAATAAGGTTAGTTCTTATTTGTTTTATTTTAGGCTTGGTATGTGTATGTCATATGGTTTGACATAGTTTATTTTACCCTTTGGTGCCACGATNCCCCCCCCCCTCTCTCTTTTTTTCCCCTTCTTTTTTTTTTTCCAGAAAATGAATTGTTGATGGAGGTGCGAACTTGACGAAGTCTGATAGCAATTGATCGATGTGCGGACACGCCATGGGAGCCCCGGCATGTTCCTTTGGGACGTGCCGCCGGACCCACGGCGTGTTCAGTGGGTCTGCGTAGTTTAGAAATATTTTTTTTTTGTTTTTCAATTTAAAAAAAGTACATTATTTTGGTATATATGTTTCAAAATACACTATTTTGGTAAAAAAACTTCTTCACGTGCATTATTTTAGTCAAAGTGTCTGCCATTAGAAAAAAAATGGGGGAATGGGATTGGCAACGTTTGACTTTGCATAAGAGGAGCATGTGAGATGTAACCCAAAAAAGGAAAAATAATAATAATAATAATAATAATAACATGTGAATTGCTATGGAGTGGACACTTAGTGGGCATTAAATAGACAACCATTCCCACGCAACTTCCCCTTGGTGTCCCAAGTTCCAATCTCAATAAGTAGTATGGCTTAGAAATAATAATAACATGTGAATTGCTAGGGAGGGAATGGGAGAGGGAAATGGAAGAGAAATGACCAGAGGTAATGGGAGAGTGAAAGGCCGGAGAAGGGTGAAGGGGTGAGAGGGAAAGGGAAGAGTGAAAGGCTTTAGAAATAAGTGTTGAGTGACTTTAAGAAGCCAAAAAAATGCATATGCGTTCTAAACGTACATTTGGTTCCGCGTTTTTTATTAAAAATGCATATGTGTTTTTTGGCTTCTCAATGTCAGTCAGAANAAAAAAAAAAAAAAAAAAAAGACTAATTTTGATAAATACTTTCAAAACAAATCTAATATCGTAAATAATTTCTTAAATAGTATTATTGCTGTAAATTTGCTTTTTTTTATGGTATGAAATACGTAAAATATTTTTGGATATTATGTGATGATTTTATTTATTTTTAAATATAATAATTATATATATAAATAGAATAATTATACGATATTAATAAATATTTTACATAATGTAAAAAAAATTTAGTATTTAGAATGAAATAATCTTTTTAGTCAATTTAAAGAATCAAACAATAATTTCTTTTTTAGTTAATGGTAATTCTAGTTGTTCTATTTTAAGAAAATAAATGCTTTGATCTATATTAAAAATAAACAATATGATTGCTCTATTTTATTTTCTTAAAAAAAAGAAAGAGTTGATTTTGGTCTATTCCTTATTGTAGCATGCATTGATGGACACTTTCAATAATTTTTATTAAAATTACATTAGATTAAGTAAATTAATTATAATTTTCTTCTAAATTGATTTTAACTAAATTTTTTTATATGTTCAAATATAAACGTGATAATTATATATATAAACGAAAGAATCGTATAGCGTTAAGGAGTATTTTGATTATTTCATCTACTAAGAGAGATTCCTAGTAACAAAAATTAAGCTTGATCTTACAAGCTAAATACTTCAATCTTTATTTTTTTGTTACTTTTAACTATGATTTTGAGTTCAAATACAAAACTCACAAACTTAAAAATAATTTCAATACCAATCAATTACTTCCATCTTTACTAAAAGAATCAACTCCGTTGGCAATCCTATAGGAATATGCACGAAAAGCTAAAGTTTTTGTCAAAGAGTCATTCATTTTATTTTAAGAAATGTCCTTTTTCCTTTCTAAATGTGGTTATGCCAACCACCAGCCCATGGATGTCTCATTCAACGAAATTAAATTAGCGAGTTTACACAAATTTTATAATCACCATGATTTACATAAGTGGGATTTGGGAATAATGAGTTAGATGCCCCTATATAAACTTTTATTTTTGAGCAATGCATATTATTCTTGGTACAACAACAGGTCAAAAGACCATATCCTCATCAAACCTAAACTACCCTTATAAAATATAACTTAGATAAAACTTACAATATCATATTTTTAATAAGGGACATTTATGTATTTTACAGTTGATTCAAATTTCATCCCATATTAATTCTATAAAACTATCAAACTATGAACAAAAAAATTGCTATTACATTCCCATTTTAATTTCATGAGTTTCATTTTGCACTAAATGATCCCATTGTTAATCTTATACTTTGTCACACTAATATCATTGATATAATTTAAACTTAAATTGAGTCTATCATAACTTTTGTGTCAATTAGACGACATGAAACAATATGAATATAAGTAACTATATCAAATTTCATCCCATATTAATTCTATAAAACTATCAAACTATGAAAAAAAAAAAATTGCTATTACATTCCCATTTTAATTTCATGAGTTTCATTTTGCACTAATTAAATGATCCCATTGTTAATCTTATACTTTGTCACACTAATATCATTGATATAATTTAAACTTAAATTGAGTCTATCATAACTTTTGTGTGAATTAGACGACATGAAACAATATGAATATAAGTAACTATAAGTAGCATGCAATAATCATTTTTGTATAATTGTGATTATAAAGAGACCATAAATTGTACCAAAGGCTCTCTTCTTACTTGTATTTGAAGTCTTCTATTAATAAAAAGGGAAGTTCTTAAAACAATTTTTTGCACAATGCAATAACTATAAGTGTTTTGATCATAGGATCTTCGAACAAAGATAACTTTTTTCATATTTAGTAAATCTAGTGCTATCTTAAGACTGGTATCAAGATGAGGTTGTTCGGTAGGGATGGCAATGGGGCGGGGCAAGCAGTCCCCATCCTCGGCGGGGATTTTTCAGCATCCCCATCCCCGCCCCACTAAATCCCCATCTGCCCCATGCCCCATGCCCCGCCCCATTTACCCATACGACCATACTTTTTTTAAATATACACAATTTATAAGTTTAATCTATCGATCACGATTTCTAATTGAAATTCAACTTTAATTGAATAAGATAATATAAATAATGCTCAAATAACATCATCAAGAATTCAAAATATCCTCAAGCAACAACAATAACTTGAATAGGAATAATTTATGAATATGCTATATGTGACATCTACTTTTTTGCAAAAATTTCTCATTTGGAATCTATATTTGTTGTTTCGTTGTTTTAAAAAGGAAATCCTCACATGAAGTGTAGAACAGGAGAATGGTAATAGTATGCTGCGTAGCTTAGAATGATTGGATTGAACTTGTCAATAAGCTATGTAGCTTTATTCCTATATACAACTAAATTAGTGTTTATAGTACATTTGTTACTCCCTTGTTGTATTAAGTCATTGCTGTTTTTTTTTTTAGAATGGACCGTTATGTCACCCTCGTTATGCACCATGCTGGAAAATTTGTACGTCATCCAACGCTTACCTACGTCGATGGGGAAGAGGATGCATGGGATTGGGTAGACATTGACAAAGTCTCCATTCCAACAATCACCCAGCTATTTTGTGAGCATGGGTATCACTGTTTCACAAGTTGTTGGTACTTGGTGCCTGGGTTAGATCTTGAAGAAGGGCTAAGACCCCTAAATGGTGACATGGACGTTATAGGCATGTATGGTGATGTTGAAGGAGTGGACGAGATAGAGTTATATTTCGAGCACCCTGTCATTGAACATCCTGATGTTGTTGAGCCAATTCTGAGTTTACCTTATCATACACAAGGGACCAGTATATGGGAAGATGTGGGGAACCATAACAGTGACACTGAGACAACAGGGCAGGATGTGTGCGCAGAGTCAGGGGGGCCAAACAATGACGGTGATGCAGAAATGCAGCAAACTGATGAAGATGATGATTACCTGTCATATTTGAGCAGAGATGTGAGACAGGAGGAGACGTATGGCAGTCCCCATGATGCTGCTGACCAGAGGGTAGTAAGCGATGATGAGGAGCCTAATAGGACAGATCATGAACGTGGTAGTCAGGACCAAAACCCAAACGACAGTGAATCCGATGAGTCGGATGAGGATCAGGAATCCAGCGATGCATATTTGTATTACAGCGATGAGGAAGAACAGCCCGAACAGCCCCCATACAAAGCACCCCCCATCGTTGATAGCTCGGATGAGGAAGATGTGCAGCAAGAAGTTGAGAGGGTTCACAAAACACCTATTTTCGGAGCGGGGACAAGTGGAAACGTTGGCCATGCAACAAAAGTCAGTGGAAAAAAAAAACAGAGATCCCCACCACATATTTATGTGAACCCCTTTGATGGGCAGGGGTACGAAACGGAGGATGTACACACTCCGGACAGCTCTGAAACTGAGGGTGGTAACTCTCAAGAAGCTGAAGTTTTTCCACAGTATAATCCTAATTCTGAGTTCGGGCAGGTGAACATTGAGCTTGGAATGGAATTTCCAACCTTGCAGGCCTTCAAGGAAGCAGTCAAAGATTATACAATTCACCTGGGCAGGCCTGTTGTGTGGGTGAAAAACGACAAGAAAAGGGCAAAGGCCAGATGCATAGATGGCTGCATGTGGGAGATTTTCTGCTCCTTCAGCAATGTCACACATAGCTTCCAGGTGAAGAAGTTCATCAAGACACACACCTGCAGCAGAAAAATATCAAACAGGCAAGCAAACTCAAGGTGGCTCACCCATAAGCTTTTAGAAGAAGTTAGGGGTTTTCCAAGCATGGAGTGTGTTGATGCTCAGAACTTAGTGAAGCGAAAGTATAATGTTAATGTTAATGACAGAACGATATTTAGGGCACTGAGAAAAGCAAGGAAAATGGTGGAGGGTACGGAGGCAGAACAATATGCTGCTCTATGGGATTACTGTGATGAAATAAAACGAGTGGATCCTCGGGGGACTGTGCAATTGGCTGTTGATAGACCCCAAGGTGCTATAGTACCAAACTTTGACAGACTATACATATGTCTGGACGCTTGCAAGGAGGGTTTCAAAGCTGCATGTAGACCTTTAATAAGTCTAGATGGCTGCTTCCTTAAGGGTTACTATGGTGGTATATTGCTGGCTGCTGTTGCTCAAGATGGGAACAACTCGTTCTATCCAATAGCTTATGCTGTTATAGATCTTGAGACAAAGGATACGTGGAGGTGGTTTTTGACAAGATTGCTTGAGGACTTGGGCAATGCAACGGAACACGGCTGGAACTTCATTTCGGATCAGCAGAAGGTAACCCTCTATCTAATTCCTTTGTAGCTAATATATATTCTATAATACCCTACATCCATCTTCACAGGTTAACAATTAATTTTTTTTTCAAAATTGCTATAGGGTTTGGAGCCAGCACTTGCCGAGTTGTGTCCAACAGCTCCTCACAGGTCATGTGCAATGCACATTTGGAAGAACTTTTGCAAGACTTGGAAAAGCAAGGAGCTCAGATCAAAGGTGTTCTTGGCAGCAAAGTCAAGTACCATGCAAGAGTTTGATAGGCATATGGCTCATATCAGGATGGTTGACGACGATGCCTATAAATGGTTGATGAGAAACACCCCTGCTAGATGGGTTAGAGGAGCGTTCAACACTTACAGTAAGAACCAGGCCATCACTAGCAACATGTGCGAGCAGTTCAATAAAGATATCAGAAAATTCCGTTCCAAACCCATTCTGACTATGCTTGAGGAAATCAGGTGTTATATTATGAGAAAGAGAGGGGGGATGCTTATGAGGATCAGAAAATACAAGAGCCAGCTTGTGCCAATGACGGTAGACTATCTTGAAACCGAGAAGAAACAAAGCAGCGAGTAGTGTCTATTGTGGGCTGGAAACCCTGCTGGGCATAAATATGAAGTCAGTAGGGGACCCACTGACAAGGTTGTAGTCAATTTGTTAGCTCGTACATGCTCATGCAGAACTTGGGATCTCACAGGTATACCTTGCAGACATGTGTGTGCAGCATTCGCATCCAACAATGAGGACCCAGACTATGCAGTTAATGCTTTCTACCTAACAAGTACATGGGTTAAGGCTTATGAGCCATTTATAGAGCCACTAGCAGGACAAGATTATTGGAAGAAGACAAACTTAGGCGATATTAATCCTCCTCCTTTCAAGAGATCAGTGGGTAGGCCGAAGAAGAATCGAAGCAAAGTCAATGACGTACCGCAAGATTCGAATAGGCTGAAAAGGAAATATGGAGCCATTAAATGCTCCAAGTGTGGTGGGACAGGGCATAACACGAGGACTTGTAAGGGAGCGGAACCACGGAAGCGAGGGAAGAAGAGCAAGAGCCCAGCCACCCAGCCACATCAACAGGGACAGCTTCCAGTCAGTCAACCTTTAGATTCGCAAGCCCCACCACCTGCCCAAGAATCGCAAACAGAATTACCACAAAGGAACAAGAAGAAATCTCAGAGTAACTTGATGAGCTGTCGAGGCTCCTCAAATTAGTTAATGTTTAAGGTCGGTTCCTAAGCTATTTGCAGCAAAGGGCAGCCCTAAGTCGAACCTAAGGATTGTTCTATTTAGTGAATCATATGGAGAAGCATATAAACAGGGGGGTTGTGTTTGTTTCTGTGATTAACAAAAATTGATTGAAAGTGGTAAAGTTTAAGAGAAAGCAACCAATCCAAGTCTTAACTAATTCTGATTTTGATTCATCTTTGATTTCCAAGGATCCACTTAATTATTAATCATGTTCTTGGCCTTTAAAACATATCAAGAAGCCTCTCAATGTTCTATGGATGTCTACTGGTTAAGCAACCAGAATTCGGTTCAACAAGGGACTAAATGAATTAAGCAAACATTCAAGTCCAGTTTAACCTATGTCCTGAATCCAGCCAAGGTAATTAATCCGTCCAAGCTTAGAACCATTAATTAACCATACAATCCTCTTTTATCACATGCAAACAGAATATGAACACATGAATAATCCAATCCGAATTAAGCAATTCAAACAGAATATTTCAGAGGATTGAAAGAACTTGATTAACAACTAAAATGAAGAACAACAACACATAATCTCAAAATCAATAATCAGAATAGCAAAACCTGGATTGATATGATGATTTAGCCCTCCATGAACAAGAAGAGCTGAGTTCTTACAAAATATCTAAGAGAAAACTTAGAGACTAAGGAAAGACTAGAAAGCTGTCTAAAATATCTAAAGACTTTATTCCAATTTCGGCTGCCCCCCTCTTGCTGATATAGACCTCCAATTTTACATGCACACCCAAATTGCCCTTAGGGCACACTTGTTCCCATGGGCCTTAGCTTCAATTGGGCTTTGGTTTGGGCCCATTTGGACTTGTCATGTGGAAGTTAGGCCCATTTAAGTGGCAAAAGGTGTTTGGAACCGTCAGCTAACTTGCACAGCAAATAAGACCATCTTCCACATAAAATATGGTGAACCGGTCTTAATATGAATTGAAGCTCTGTCTGTTAGCTTTCCAATGGTAGCAGTTTCAGGTCTATATGACATACACAACTCAAGTTATGACCCAAATACTGCATGTAGGATTTGAACTCTGTTATCAGGGCAGCTATGTTGATATGTTGTTAATCCAAACTATGTTGTCTGCATTTGTAATTATTATATACCCCAGGAAATCGCTTGGTTTTTGGCCAATTCTGTATTTTTTTTTTTTGCACTGTTATTGCTGCTGTTTTGTGCTGTTGTTGTAACAGCTGTGAAGTTGTAATCATTGACACTGTCACAATTGCAGTAACATTGTCAATTATTATTGTACACCCATTTTGTGTTCTCTTTGTTGGATGCCCTTTGAACTCTGTTATCAGGGCAGCTATGTTGATATGTTGTTAATCCAAACTATGTTGTCTGCATTTGTAATGATTATATACCCCAGGAAATCGCTTGGACATTTACGTTTATCCATTTTGACTACTTCTGTGTCCTCCCCATTGTGCTTATGAGTGATAAAAGTTGTTACAGGGTTGATTACTATTTAGGACACTTGTATTGAAATGGCTAGGGTGGTAAGCACCCATTTTGCTTATAGTCTATTGTGGAAGATTTGATTTTAATTTAGGTTGTGAGCTACACTTTCGAGTACTTATAATTCTATCGACTACCTAATTGCAAAATATTTGTGGACCTTTAATTACACAACAAAACACAGGGACTTTACATAATAGGATTTACTTCCATTATATACATGTTCAACAGGTCTCAAATTTACAAAATGGTCACTTCCATTTAGCAAGGAATAGTACAATGAACACCAAAACAATAAGCAAAGTACAAGCAATCCTCAATTTCATAACTTCACTTTGAAGACCCTTGATTATCTTCTTTTGCAACTTTAACACTCGTTTATCGTCTGTTGTGTAGGACCCTGGAGTTCTGGGAACCACCCCTTCAAAGTTATCGACCCATTGAAAAAACCCACAACACAAGTCTTCATTCTGCATATACAGAGGCAAATTTTGTTAAAGTACTAGAATGGGGAACTTGAAAATTTATACATTACCACCTAAATACTAGAATACTAGATTACACGTGTAAATTGAAATTAAATTCTACTCAAACCTTGTAACGTGGACAACGCCAAAATGGACGATTTGGGTTCTCCTTTGTCTTTGAAATAAGCATTATCACCTTCTTGTTACAACCGCATACATTAGGGGTACTATAGTCAGATGTGGCATATCCACTCCTTTTGAAGCTTGATCCACTGGAGCTACCTTGCTGGACATGTTGTCCATGGATTGGCGGCGCTAATGGTTCACCATCAATCATCACACCACGTCGTTTAGGGACTACTTCATCCTCAATGATCATTTTTAGCAATAACTTTCACGTCAAACTACCACCAAAATAACCTGTTAAAAATATATGCTAGACCTATTACACCATAAAAAAGGTAAACGAATCTAATTGAAATTGTCTACCTATTTGTATACCAAGCTAATTCAAATGAGTACAAAAACAATTTATTGCAAAACCTTTGACAAGTGATGAAATAAAATTTAGGTTCATACGTCGGGCACACAATCAAGGAAATATTTGAAATAGTTTCATATACCGCAACAACTACCTTGGCACCAAATCAAACCCCCAATTAAATTAACAAATTAATGAGCAATTTCAAGTAAAATTTGATATCACTCTGGCCTAAAAATAATATGTGCCTTAAAACAAGAAATAAACTTCTACCAACATAAGCCTTCTGCTAAGCTATCGTATTAAAAATCCCAAGTCAAATTTCCAATATGAAGGCTATCATGTTTATTGCATTTGTAAGGTAAACTACCAATTGCATTTGTAATGCAACACATAACCAACAGAGTGTTAGTATTACTTTCTCTCCCACAAATATTACTATGAACAAAACCCAACATGCATTCAAAAAATCGGTATAGTCAGACGTCAAGGGGTATAGTCAGACAAGATACCCAGCAAGATACCCAAGTTCGCAGCACAAGATACCCAGCAACAACGATTCACAACAAATGTCAATGGGTATATTCAGACACAAGGGGAAATCGCAACTACTATACAACTTACTGCCGATTTGGGGGCTGCGATTGCTCTCTGTCAATTTGGGGCAATCTTCAACAAAAATCCGGCGACAAATGGTTGGTCACTCCACTGTGCAAACTGGTCCGACTTCGGAGTTGCTGGGTATCTCCACGAAATTGACGATATGAAGATATGCGGACTTGCTGGTTCGAAGACACCAGCTTTGGGTTCAATTTCGGACGTCCTAAGTTACGTGGGGGAAATCGCCTGGGTTCGATTTCGGACTTCACAAGCACCTGGGTTTCATTCTTGTTTTGCTGAAGAAGGACGACATGAAAGCTACAAATTGCTGAAGAAGGACGCCATTTCGGACTTCGGGTTCAATGTTCAAGCAACTGGTTTGGGTGTGGGTGTGGGTGTTTACCAGAAGCTTGAATGTTTCAGAATTGTGTTTGAGGAAGAAGGACTCGATGGGTGGTTTGGGTGTTTACCAGAAGCTTCAAAACGACGTCGTTGAGCTTCATCCCAGTCATCAGCCCCACCATTTGCCACTTAAGCGTTCCACCTCAGCATTTGACAAACACATCACCAGTTAACGGGCCACGTGGCCTTTTCTATTAAGTTCACTTCACGGGCACAAGCGGAGGACTAAAATGGCTGACGGAACCATCTTTGGGGGACTAAAGTGTCGGTAAAATTCTTTGGGGGACTAAACTGTCACCGAACCTATCTTTCGATGACCAAACAGGAGTTTTACTCTTTTTTTTAGACAAATTTACAGAGTAATAATGTTGTTTAAAAAATTATTTATGGTATTAAATTAATTTTAAAAGAATTATTGAAATGATTTTTTTTTCCTTCTAACTAATATTAGAAAGCCAAAAAACGCATATGTGTTTTTAATAAAAAATGCGAAACTAAATGTATATTTTCACGTTTTTTTATTGAAAATGTATATGTATTTTTTTGGCTTCTTAAGGTCCATCAACACCTTTTCTCGAAGCCTTTTCTTCTTTCCTTTCTCTCACCTCTCTTTGGCCTTTTTCACTCTTCCATTCGCTCCGGCCATTTCTCTTGTACTTCCCTCTCTTATTCCTTTCCCCTAACTTCAAAAGGATAGGGATGCAATTAAAAGAATAGAAAATTGACAAATAATTCTCAACAGAGAGGAATAGTGATTTAGTGTATCCATCTAAATATTGTGTAATAGAGAATGCGTATCATTAAACATGAAAATGGCTCATAATAAATACTACACGTCTTCTCTTACATGTCTTGAAAGCAAGGAAAAAAATTATGGGCAACTTAGAAAAAGCAAATTAAAAAAAAAAAAAGCCAAAAAGGACGTAATGAAATATTTCATGATATTTATTCAATTAATTTTCAACGCCTAAATAAGAATAATAGTGCTGGTAATTTCAACACCATATGATATCTGTATGTATGATATGAACCAAAGTTTTATTTTATTTTATTTTTATGGCATGCCATTAGAGACACTTTGACTAAAATAATGCACTTGGAGAAATTTTTTACCAAAATAGTGTACTTTAAAACATATATACCAAAATAATGCACTTTTTTAAAATTGAAAAACAAGAAAAAAAATATTTCTAGACTAGGATGAGGCCCACTAAACACGCCGTAGGTCCGGCGGCACGTCCCAAAAGAGCACGCCGGGGCTCCCACAACGTGTTCGCTTTTGTCCGCACCATCAACTGCTCTATCAGACTTTGTTCAAGCATTATGTATGCAAAATTATTATTCGGAAGCAAGCCAAAGTCTCCATTCCATGGCAATAGCACAGATGAAGAGAATATAACAAAATCTGAGTAGTTATGCCGTTTTATTGCAAACACCCCCCCCCCCCCCCCCCCCTCTCTATTTTTTTCCCCTTCTTTTTCTTTTTTCCAGAAAATGAATTGTTGATGGAGGTGCGAACTTGACGAAGTCTGATAGCAGTTGATGGATGTGCGGACACGCCATGGGAGCCCCGACGTGTTCCTTTGGGACGTGCCGCCGGACCCACAGCGTGTTCAGTGGGTCTGCATAGTTTAGAAATGTTTTTTATTTTGTTTTTCAATTTAAAAAAAGTACATTATTTTGGTATATATGTTTCAAAGTACACTATTTTGGTAAAAAAAACTTCTTCAAGTGCATTATTTTAGTCAAAGTGTCTGCCATTAGAAAAAAATGGGGGAATGGGATTGGCAGCGTTTGACTTTGCATAAAAGGAGCATGTGAGATGTAACCCAAAAAAGGAAAAATAATAATAATAATAATAATAATAACATGTGAATTGCTATGGAGTGGACGCTTAGTGGGCATTAAATAGACAACCATTCCCACGCAACTTCCCCTTGGTGTCCTAAGTTCCAATCTCAATAAGTAGTATGGCTTAGAAATAATAATAACATGTGAATTGCTAGGGAGGGAATGGGAGAGGGAAATGGAAGAGAAATGACCAGAGGTAATGGGAGAGTGAAAGGCCGGAGAAGGGTGAAGTGGTGAGAGGGAAAGGGAAGAGTGAAAGAATTTAGAAATAAGTGTTGAGTGACTTTAAGAAGCCAAAAAAATGCATATGCGTTCTAAACATACATTTGGTTCCGCGTTTTCTATTAAAAATGCATATGTGTTTTTTTGGCTTCTCAATGTCAGTCAGAAGGAAAAAAAAAAAAAAGACTAGTTTTGATAAATACTTTCAAAACAAATCTAATATCGTAAATAATTTCTTAAATAGTATTATTGCTGTAAATTTGCTTTTTTTTATGGTATGAAATACGTAAAATATTTTTGGATATTATGTGATGATTTTATTTATTTTTAAATATAATAATTATATATATAAATAGAATAATTATATGATATTAATAAATATTTTAAATATTTTACATAATGTAAAAAAAATTTAGTATTTAGAACGAAAGAATCTTTTTAGTTAATTTAAAGAATCAAACAATAATTTCTTTTTTAGTTAATGGTAATTCTAGTTGTTCTATTTTAAGAAAATAAATGCTTTGGTCTATATTAAAAATAAACAATATGATTGCTCTATTTAATTTTCTTAAAAAAAAGAAAGAGTTGATTTTGGTCTATTCCTTATTGTAGCATGCATTGATGGACACTTTCAATAATTTTTATTAAAATTACATTAGATTAAGTAAATTAATTATAATTTTCTTCTAAATTGATTTTAACTAAATTTTTTTATATGTTCAAATATAAACGTGATAATTATATATATAAACGAAAGAATCGTATAACGTTAAGGAGTATTTTGATTATTTCATCTACTAAGAGAGATTCCTAGTAACAAAAATTAAGCTTGACCTTACAAGCTAAATACTTCAATCTTTATTTTTTTGTTACTTTTAACTATGATTTTGAGTTCAAATACAAAACTCACAAACTTAAAAATAATTTCAATACCAATCAATTACTTCCATCTTTACTAAAAGAATCAACTCCGTTGGCAATCCTATAGGAATATGCACGAAAAGCTAAAGTTTTTGTCAAAGAGTCATTCATTTTATTTTAAGAAATGTCCTTTTTCCTTTCTAAATGTGGTTATGCCAACCACCAGCCCATGGATGTCTCATTCAACGAAATTAAATTAGCGAGTTTACACAAATTTTATAATCACCATGATTTACATAAGTGGGATTTGGGAATAATGAGTTAGATGCCCCTATATAAACTTTTATTTTTGAGCAATGCATATTATTCTTGGTACAACAACAGGTCAAAAGACCATATCCTCATCAAACCTAAACTACCCTTATAAAATATAACTTAGATAAAACTTACAATATCATATTTTTAATAAGGGACATTTATGTATTTTACAGTTGATTCAAATTTCATCCCATATTAATTCTATAAAACTATCAAACTATGAAAAAAAAAAATTGCTATTACATTCCCATTTTAATTTCATGAGTTTCATTTTGCACTAATTAAATGATCCCATTGTTAATCTTATACTTTGTCACACTAATATCATTGATATAATTTAAACTTAAATTGAGTCTATCATAACTTTTGTGTGAATTAGACGACATGAAACAATATGAATATAAGTAACTATAAGTAGCATGCAATAATCATTTTTGTATAATTGTGATTATAAAGAGACCATAAATTGTACCAAAGGCTCTCTTCTTACTTGTATTTGAAGTCTTCTATTAATAAAAAGGGAAGTTCTTAAAACAATTTTTTGCACAATGCAATAACTATAAGTGTTTCGATCACAGGACCTTCGAACAAAGATAACTTTTTTCATATTTAGTAAATTTAGTGCTATCTTAAGACTGGTATCAAGATGAGGTTGTTAGGTTATAAAACGTTAAAAAAAAAAAAAAAAGAGTCGAGCAAACAACTGTATATAAATAAAGCTACGTTAATTAATTTAATGAAAAACATTGTTTCCGACCACTAATCAATATCAAGTTTTGTTCAAAGCTAAATTATGTTAATTAATTCACTTTAAAAAGCAAGTGACCATTTTATTGTGGGCCTACACAGTGCCACCTCACACCCAGCCCATCATTAGAGTCAGTAGTCTACAAATAATCAGACAAAAATAAGATAAACACAAAATTTGGAAAAAGAAAAAAATATGATAAATAAGAAAAAAAAAAAAAGGTACGGAACTACAGACTGATAAGAGAGAATGAGAGTACTTTCTCTTGTTTCCTCATTTCCCATTTGCTACTTGCTACCCAGCTGAGATTGAAAAAGAAAAATCACATCATGATAAAAGGGGTAGTAACGATTGACAGCCATTGTAAACCATAATGAATTTAACAAATTTAGGGTTTTCAAACCCATAATTTAGCTTTTTGGATTTGTCCCCGACTTCCCAATCACACCCATTCACCATCATCATCAATAAAAATCCTTCCTTTTTATCCACTCCCTTGTTCCCAAACCCTATTATACTTTGAAACCAATGACACCCATTGAAGAAAAATGGCGACTAGAGGTGGCAGATCAGAGAAGGTGAGGAGAATTTTCCAGCAATTCGAGGCAAACCGTGATGGGGGTCTTAACAGGGAAGAAATGGCTGCACTTGTTATGGCTATGAACCCTAGGGTGAAATTCAGCGACGAGCAAATCAATGCCATTCTCGACGAAAAGTTTCAAACTTACGGTGAGTTCATCGATGGCGAAAAGGGTTTCACCTATGAGGGTTTGTTGCGGACTTACGATGATGGTGCTAGTGATGTGGACCGGGACTTCGATGCACTTGGTTTGGAGCTCAATTTGGATGAGAAAGGGATTGCCATGGCTTCCAAGGGTTCTTGTCCATTGTCTACGAAAGGGTCTCGGTGGTGATGCAGAAGAAGCAGATAACAGCTTGATGTTGGTTATGACTTGGATTGTATTTGGTTTTCATGTGATTTAGTTTTAGAAATTTGTACTCTTTGGTTATGATTTTTCAATATTAATGGTGTATCCTATTTCAAATATTGATATTGAAAAATTCCTTATGGTGAAAAGTAATTATTATTTATGGTTGTGTTCGTTCTTTTTTCTCCTTTGAAGTTAATGATGGATGTAGTTTTTTAATAAAAAAATTTATGGACTTCATTGGTATTCTGTTATTTTGTTGTATGCAATTTCAAGTGACAATATTTATTTGAGGCATTTTGTTGAACATATCTCTTACAATTCTCAAGCTGTCACCCTTACGACACATTTGATCATGGACCCATCGTCCAGTATTTATGTCTCTACTATAGGCACAAGCAATTAAAGCATTCAGCATAGTGATTTCATTTGGCTTTACTTTCCAATGCTCTATGTCCTTGGACACCTTTAAAACTGTTGAAAGCTAATCATTATTTACATACCCAACAAACAAACAAGTCCAAGCAACCACATTTAACTATGGTAATATCAAACACTTCCAACCTAGATGCTATTTGAATTGATACCCAACCACTACAACAGTTGTTAGCACATAAAAAAAAAAAAATTGAAACAGTAGACAAAATGAACTTAATGAGAACATTCATTTTCATTGACTATTACAATGTTGTATTACATAATAATGCAATTGACCTCCAAAAATAAAAATCTTCATTTAATAATACAATGAAAGATTGATTCAGTAATACAAAATCTCCCAAAAATTATCAAAAGCTAAAAACTCCAAAATATAAGAAAATTTAGTAAATGCATTGACATGCATCAAAATCAATATTTGTAGGAACTATTTGCACCAGCCCGAGTCCTCCTTGCTATTGACCCAATTCCATTTGCACTAGGCCCATTTCTTGTATTAGTAGGCTCATATCCAAGTGTGATGTTGCTTTGTACAGACTCTTGGGACCTATGGACATAGGATCCAAATGCTTTTTTCACTATTTCACTTGCTGCTTGAAGTGTTTGCCTTGTAATGGGTTGCACATGGGTCTGCACATAAACATTCATCAAAGCAAAAAATTTATGAGGTTAGTGACATGAAAAGAAACAAAGAGCTTGACAGGTAAGCCTTAGAAGACCTCACTTGTTAACTATTGTCCATTGTACTAGTAGAAGAACCTTCACCAAGCTGCCTTTCTAGTGTAATATTCGGATTCTCACCAGCTCCATCTACTTTCCCGTGTGTTTTAGATCTACTTAAAATCTAATTATACATGATGAAATATATGTCAGATGTAGAGAACTAAAAGCATATTTATTAAGGTATGAAATTAAAATAGATTTCCCTTTACTTTATTAGTTTTTTTTAGCATGAGGCCCCTTGCAATTTCTTTTATTATGTCCATCACATTTGGAGCATATATGCACCAATTTTCTCTTCATTTTGTATGGATTTTGAGGTTGTTCTTGTTCTTATCCTTGCTGTTTTTCTTCCTTCTCTACAGGATCCTTCTTCCTCTGAGTTTCAGGCCTACCAGATAGTATTTTCAATGGTGGTGACTGAACCTGTAATTGGCCATAAATTTTTTCCATTTACAACATTTAGAGTAAACCTACAATTTGGTCCCTGAAAGATTCGGGTTCGGACAATTTGGTCCTCCAAAGATGTATAACTACAATTTAGTCCCTGAAAGATTAGACATCCATATCAATTTGGTCCTCCGTTATTGTAGTCCGTTAATTGGTTACGGAAGTGATGACGTGACTCCGTTAATTGTACATGTGGCACGTTAGTGACTGAAGTGGCATTTCTATTTGCCAGGTAAGCTGCTGACATGGATTATAAACAAATTGGACCTCAAGCGGTGCCGTTTCTCTCATCTGGGTCGACCTTCTTCATCCCCTTCTTCTCCCTGCACTTGGCTGAAGTGCTTCTTGAACCCCATCTCTCACTGAACTTCATCTTCACTGAAGGGTGCCCAGCTGAGCCACCAAAGCCGAAGAAGCCCCATCCTCCCTAAGCCCCATTCTCCCTAAGACAAAGGACATCGCGAGAACTTCATATCTCGAAGAAGCTCGTGGTTTATGTCCAGCTCTCTGACCAAGGCCATCGAAATCCCTGTGCCGCAAGAACTCTCTGATTTGGTAAGGCAGATTTTTAAGGGTTAAATTCGTGGTTAGGGCGTCTTTCATGGTTTTCTATGTGTTAGGGTTTGTCTTTGTATAAATTTCGGTATGTCTCTGGTTTCTCTTAATGCTGCTGTCTTTGTTCCGAGTAATTCGCATAGGTGTTGATTCTGTTAATCTAAAGTTGGCATATGTGTTGGGATTTGTCTTTCAATCTGAACCCAAGTGAAATCTGAACCCAAGTGAAGAAGATTTTAATCTTTTTGTTTTTTGTTTTTAATTAGATGATGGCATTGAAGCTCAAATCTTTGAGTTTGTCTAAATTACTAAAATCCCTCACTAATAGACCACACAATATCTTGGAAAAGCTTTCATCTCAGAAATCATGACCATTTGAGAAAAGAAAAACAAGAAGGTCCTTATTCTTTCTCAACAATCCCACATACTTTGTAGTGCAGTTGAATGGGTTTTATTAAGCCACTCTAAATTTAAATTTGTGTGATGCATCTTTGTCCTTAAGCTTTCTTGTTCTAGAATTTTGTAATTACTTCACCCACCAACTGTGCACTTATTTTTTTTTTTCAATTTATCTTTTTGCCTAAGCTTTATTATTATGGTTTGTGTTTGTTACCTTGTGAACCATTTATGTCATGCACACTGCATGTTGAATATAGGGTTGCTGGGGAAGAGTCTTCAATTACATAGCACTCTCTGCCATCTGCTATGTCTTGTAATGCTGTATTTGCATTAGTAAATTAATTGGTCTGACACCATATCTTAGGAAATGGAGATGTTGAGCAATTGGATCATCATGTTTTTTGTGTATCTGTGGGTTGTAGCATTTGTTTGGGATAGTTTAGTCCCTCAGGTTGAGAATGGAATTCATACCCATTTCACATAAATGTTTCAGCTTTTTGGTTATTTTTTTCCTCAAGAATGTTTCAAACTTTAGACTATAATGCGACTAATAGCCTAACCATTTGTTGAATTGTTGTTTTTACTGTGACAACATCATGACCCATTATATTAACTTGGTGCTTCACCATGGGGGTAAATTTACAGACGATGTTGATATAAGGTATATAGGGGGTGAAGAAGATGTGTGGAATATAGATGTAGATCTAGTTTCCATCTCTGTAATAGATGAGATGTTCAGGGAGCATGGTTATGACAAGTACTTGGAGTGTTTTTGGTTAATCCCGGGTGTGAGTATGAGAGAAGGGCTAAGGCAATTGAAGGGGGATGCAGATGTCATTGAGTTGATAGGTGAAGCCTTGAAAACAACAGAAGTAGAGCTCTATTTTTTGCATCAAGTGATAGAAAATCCTATCTTAGTGAATGAGACATTGTTGGTTGCTTGCTCTAGTGTAGACGAAAAGGATAGGGATGGGGAAGATGAGCACACAGACGATGAATATGTGCGAGAAGTGCTTCGTGAAGAGAACTTGCAGGACTCAAATGAGGAAAGAGATGAAGAGAACGAAGACAATGAAGGTGAATGTGAGGGTGAAGGTGAGGATGTAGATGACGAATATTACATCGGTAATCCAGACGGTTATTCCTATGACCAACCCTCTGATGTTGATAGTGCAGGTGACATGCCGTATATGCCACCGCCGGAGATGCAATTTGGTATTGATGATGAGCAGGTATTAAACGAAGACGTTGAGGTAGATGTACAGCCAAAGAATGTGCCACCAACAGCTGATGGTACAAGTAGCCAGCATGTGAAAAAAAAAATACAAGAGACCTAGAAGAAAAATAGCATACAGGACCTTTGAGGTTTATGAGGATCCATTCATGGGAGATGGTTATGAGACTGAAGAATTGGACACAGCAGCAGAGGACTCCGAAAAGGACGAAAGGCAGCATCTTGTTAATCCACAATATAATGAGACGGCTGCATTTGGAGAGGTGCATTTTGAGCTTGGCATGGAGTTCTCATCCCTTAATATTTTTAAGAAGGCCGTGAAGGACTATACAGTGCATTTGGGGAGAGAAGTTTATTGGATCAAGAACAATAAGAATAGGGCTAGGGCAGTGTGCAATGAGGACTGCCCATGGGAGATCTTCTGCTCTTACAGCAATCAGACACGAAGTTTTCAGATCAAGACATTCTCTCCGAACCACAGTTGTGCTAGGCGAACAACAAACAAACAAGCAAATAAGAGATGGATATCTGAGAAGTTGGTGCCCCACCTTAGAACAAGGCCAGAAATGACAGTGAAAGATGCATGGAAGATCTTGAAAGAGAACTATGAAGTTGAGGTGGCTGATATGACGGTGTATAGAGCTTTGAAGGTTGCAAGGGATTACGTGGAAGGTTCGGAGAAAGTACAGTATGCCAAGTTTTGGGATTATGCCCATGAACTCAGGAGATGCAACCCTAACTCTTCCGTGTTATTGGGTGTGACCAGATCTTCACCTCAGTCACCGCCGATGTTTAAACATTTCTATGTGTGCTTGGATGCATGTAAGAGGGGATTCATGAGAAGTTGTAGGCCGCTGATCGGGTTAGATGGCTGTTTTCTGAAAGGCTATTATGGGGGAACATTGTTAACAGCTGTAGCACAGGATGACAATTGTCGATTTGGAATCAAAGGAGACATGGTCCTGATTTCTCACTCTTTTGATTGAGGATATTGGTCATCCACATCACCATGGATACAATTTCATTTCAGACCAACAAAAGGTATGAGCAATCATGTTGTGTCATTTTATTTTTTTAAATGTCTTGGTTGATTGATTTGATGCTGAAACGCTTGATTCTGTCTATATTGTAGGGACTTGTGCCAGCAATGAAGCAGTTGCTGCCTGGTGTGCCCCACAGATTTTGCATGAGGCATGTGTGGGCCAACTTCTCAAGGAGATGAAAAGATGCAAACTTGAGAAAATTGGTGTGGGCTGCTGCCAAGTCACATACAATGCAGGAGTGGGAGAAGAACATGGTTAAAATCCATGCTATAAATAAGTATGCAGCAGCATAGTTAAGGCTAAAAGAACCAGCAGCTTGGACGAGATCTGCGTTTAATTTGTTTACAAAATCTCAGTGCTGCATCAACAACATGTGTGAACAGTTCAACTCTGAGATTGTCAACTACAGGGGTAAACCTATTCTTACAATGGCTGAAGGAATTCGAGGTTACATAATGAGGAAGAGGACGGGGATGGCAGAAAAGATTGAAAAATACAGAGGTGTAATTTGTCCCAAGGAACAAAATAAACTTGACAGAGAGATGAGAGACAGTAGATTTTAGACTCCAACATGGGTGGGGGACTCTAATTATGACAAATTTGAGGTTGAGTATAGACCTCTAAACAAAGCAGTGGTTGATTTGCATGCAAGGAGTTGTTCTTGTAGAGAATGAGACTTAACTGGCATCCCATGCAAGCATACATGTGCTGCATTGGCAAGGAAAGGGAAGCCAGCGGAGGAATATGTCCACGAATGGTACTCCACAGCAACGTGGAAGCAAGCATATGAGTCATTCTTAGGGGCCGTACCAGGTGAAGAATATTGGGCTCAATCAGGGCTTGAAGCAGTCCAGCCACCACCTCTAAAGAGAGGACCTGGAAGGCCTAAAACACAAAGGAAGAAGACCAATGATCCCCCTGAAGCACCTAGTGCAGCGAAGTTAAAAAGAAAATATGGGGATATCAAATGTGGAAAATGTGGTCATCTGGGCCATAATACAAGAACGTGTAAAGGTGGTCCTGTGAAGACAAAGAGGACGAAGAAGACCATAGAACCAGCAACGCAGCCAGTGCAGTCATCTCAACTTGAAACTCAATCACAGGCCCCTACTGTCTCTTCACAAGAAACAAGTCAACCTCCGCCCCGAGCAAAATTGTCAGTTAGAAGAAATGTGAGTTCATGTTGATTTCAGTCTTCATATGTTATTGTCTGTCACATAATT
The DNA here is from genome assembly GCA_003255065.1 of Cercis canadensis. NCBI lineage: Eukaryota > Viridiplantae > Streptophyta > Magnoliopsida > Fabales > Fabaceae > Cercis > Cercis canadensis. Next base: position 323,826 of record QAOA01008363.1, read on the forward strand.
TAGGCAAAAATTCATATGTTAATTATCACCCATTTTATACTTTTCAGGTGCAATCGGATCAGCCACCTAATAAAGTCCCCACTAAACCTCAAGAGTATGGTGTATCGACACAAACAAGAAGAGAACATTCTCTTAGTAGAGAGACCGTCCTAGCAGCAATTGAAGCCTCAAGGAGGAGGGTGGAACACATGTTTCCAAGTGTTGGGGGACCAGGGTCCAGTGGGAGTAAGCACAGCTAAAGATAGAAAATAATTTTTTGGGGACTGTTGCATTACGTATATGCAAATTGTAATGACTGAATTGTTTTACGTGGACTCCAATTTTTATGTATTATGGTTATATTTAGTATTTTTGATGATTGTCTAAGTTAAATGCGTGGTTTTAGGCTAAAATTAAACTTAGGTTGGTTGGTGTGATGATATGACTTGTGAAAACACTTGATTTGGCTACAAAATAAGCCTCTCGGGTGGGCCAGCGCTGGGCGCCCAATTCGTGGCGCTGGGCGCTAGCTTGGTGCGTGAATGGGGAGGCCAATAGGACAATGGGTAGCCTCTGAAGGTTCAGCGCTGGGCGCTGGAATCGCAGCGCTGGGCGCTGTCATGGAGGGTGTGCTTGAGGGAGTTTTTTTGGATAGTGGTTAGCCTCGGGTGGGCCAGCGCTGGGTGCTGCGATGCCAGCGCCTAGCGCTGGCCCACCCGAGGCTACCCATTGTCCAAAAAAAAAAAAAAAAAAAACATTTCAAGTTACAAGTTGGTGAAGCTATGCGTTTTGACTCCACTCTTTCTCCCCAAATCAGCTTTTCCTCTACTCCACCCTCCCAAACACGCAGGACCTTGCTTCCCCTTCCTCCATTTTCACCTCCAAAGCTAACACCCAAGCACCACCGCCCATCTCTTTCTTCTCCATTTTGCATCCCTTCTCACCACCACGCATCACTCACCTCATAATCTTACACCTTAGTGAAGCTATGCGTTTTGACTCCACTATTTTTCCCCAAATCAGCTTTTCCTCTACTCCACCCTCCTAAACACGCATGACCTTGCTTCCCCTTCCTCCATTTTCACCTCCAAAGCTAACACCCAAGTACCACCGCCCATCTCTTTCTCCTCCATTTTGCATCCCTTCTCACCACCACGCATCACTCACCTCATACACTCTCTATTTCGGCCTTCTCTGTCCAGGACCCAAGCACATTTGCAAGCGAGTTGGGGGATATTCAAGCTTTTTGGTTTTTGACCTCCATAAAGCAAATTTCCTCATTTTTGAATAATTTTCGGTATGTCTCTAATTCTTACTCCACTCTTTACCATTCTATTATAATATGAACCCCAATTAACAAGTTACACGTTACTTTGGGGGTGCTCTTTGGTAATTTGGAATTTTTGGGTATTGAATATGCATTTTTGGAATATTTGTCATTTCATCTCTTTTAGTATTTTTATGCATTATAGATTGCTTTGTGGTGAATTTTGACCTCAATGGAGGGTGTGCTTGCTAGAAAGGTGTTAGTTGTGATATTATTTTTATTGTGCATGCAAGGTGTTTGTTAAAATGCCTAAGTGAGGGTGTGTGTCATGGAGGGTGTGTGTTTGACTTGTCTAGTGGAGGGTTTGCATGTCATGGAGGGTGTGTGTC
>QAOA01008363.1:325897-360337 GCA_003255065.1 Cercis canadensis
AATTTTTGACTGCTTGCCTTATGGTCTTTAAGTGGTTGGGTTTGCATTGTCTCTTGTCAAGTCATCATGCTAGCATTTTTCTAGCATAAACATGGACTCCACATAAACATTTCCACACTTGGCATAACCATAAATTCCTTATTGCACTAGTCAATTATTTTTATTGCTAATACATAGTGGTGCATTTGAAGCTACTTTTTTGTTGTCTTATTCAATTTGAAAGCATAATCATATGATTATGTAACCTCCAACATGCTTGATTAAGAGAAAAGGTCAGCACTGAAAAAGCTAATAAGTTTTAAAGAAGGATTTATTTAGTTTTGTCCCAACTCCAATTAGTCGACTACTTTATTTTTCCCTAATTATTTTTTGACTATATAAGCAAGCATGTGAACTTAGGTGCACTGTATGGGTTTGAATGACAATTTCAGATAGGAGCATATGTATTGGAGAAACTTGTTGATTATTCATCCACTTCAATTACAATTTTGAAAGTTAGTGACTGCTTGTATAAGATCTTGGATGCGTGTGGTTCACTTGGTGAATGCTTGTAGATGCCTCAAGAGTTTGCCTTAAATGCTTGCACTCATTTCCTCTTGTGATTTATATTTTTAGGTATCTCATCATGCCCAAGCGATCACGAACACGTGGCAAAGCGAGTTCCTCTACTGATACCACCTCTCGCTTTAAAACTCCGGAACATGAACAACGTTTTTATACCTCCATAGCCGGACGAGAAGTGTGGCGAGAAAGAGGTTTTCAATTGTCCCTGGGGGTTTGTGACGAGATCGAGTCATATATTGAAAGTCAAAACTGGGGGAAGCTTTGCCAACCGATGTCTACCAACGTCCCTGCCCTTGTTAAAGAATTTTATGCCAATGCTTGGGACAACTCAGACGAAGCCCCCACCTGGACTTCCTTTGTCAGGGGTCACGAGATCGAGTTTGACAAAAACACTATTGCCACATATTTTGGTCTTCGTTACGCACCCGTACAGTTCACCTATGACCACTATATGGCACTTCGCCATGATGAGTCCACACTACAACAAGTGTGTACCACCATTTGCCGTGATGGTACAACTTGGATTCCTGACAGAGCCGGCAACCCCAACAAGTTAAAAAGGGTGGATCTAATACCACTAGCGAAGGCTTGGCATTCTTTTATTTTGTACAACCTTCTGCCGTCAAGTAACTCTTCTGAGGTGACAATTCCACGCGCCATACTCATCTTCACCATTCTCAAAAAAGGGACGGTCCATATTGGGAGGTTAATTCAGGACCACATACAGCAGATTGCCCAAGAAAATTCCAAACGGCCATTCCCTTATCCCAGCTTAATTACACACTTATGTATTCAAGCCGGTGTCCCTACTGATGGTGAAGAGAAGTATTCCGCCTTACGACCTCTCGATGAGTCGGACCTAGCCAAATTTAAGAGGGAGTATGAGTCTGTTTCAGGCTCCGCATCACATGCTCCAGGTTCCTCCTCACATGCTGGTGGCCTTTCTACCTCAGTTCCCCCTCCACAAACTACCCCACCTCCTAGTGCCACATCCACGGAGCAGCTTCTTAGGGATCTCATCAGGCAGAACCAGGAACATCAACAAGAGCACCGTGACCACCATCGAGTCATGGAAGAGCGAATGGCCCGCTTGGAAATTCAGAGCAGCCGCCAGTTCCAATACTATGTACAGGCCATGCAAGCTGTGGATGCTACCCAACGCACCATACTTCGTGCCATGCGACGAGATCCACGAACTGCTGCTCCGTTTCCAATGCCGGCACAAGACCTCATGCCCCCACCCACCGCAGGATCAGGCCGTGATGATGATTCGGAGTAGACCGCATCTACAATGGCTGAGGACATTGTTTGTTTGGGGGTGTTATCTTAGTATATTAGTATATTAGTTAGGGATCTGTTGTTTATATGCATGTCTGTATGTGCAAATTCTGACAATGATGAATGTTAGCAGTGACATTTTAGTTCATATTAATTATTTACATTCTGCAATTCTGGCTGCACTCTCTTCGGAATCAACCACGAGATAAATAAATAAATAAACAATAATAGTTCATTTTTATTTTCCTACAATGTTTTTAACTCATTCATAGTACTTAATCCATGCTCTTGAAGATTAGGATTAGGTTGAAAAGGGAACTCAACGTCAGAAATCAAGTGACGAAATAGTTCTCTGGAGCGCCAGAGAGCCAGCGCCCAGCGCCAGCATGGCAGAGACTCACATGTGCACTCGGGTGGTCCAGCGCCCAGCGCCAGCATCCTGGCGCCCAGCGCCAGCATGGCAGACACTCACAAGTGCAGGTGTGAGAGCCAGCGCCCAGCGCCAGCATCCTGGCGCCCAGCGCCAGCTTGGCAGAGACTCACATGTGCATCCCAGCGCCCAGCGCTAACCTTCCACCATTGTACTCCATGTCAGACAAAGAGTGTAATGTGTTGTGTTAGAGAAAGAGGAGAAAAATATATTATAATAATAAAATCTTTGAGCGCCATTCTTTTACGATGGCATGACTCAATTTCACATATATTGTACTCCATCTCTAAATACCAATTACACAGTAATTTTGTTCGGGAGATAATAGTTCTAATCTTACACTTCTACATATACATATGGACAACCCCTATACAAGATTATTAAGCACCATGACAACCAATAACATAGCCAACACCCAACAAATTAATTTCAATCTTTTAATTCGCTTCTCATAGTTGATGCACTTTTTCCTCATTCGTTCCAAAAGTATGCTCTCATTAACCCTTGCGTTCCCCTCATTTAGCCACTCAAAGAAATCACAACCAAGAGAGGGATCCTGCATTCAGCATTTTGACTATATGTTAGTAACAAGTTCTCTTTAATAGCTTCCCCTGCAAATAAGTAAAAAATTCAGTTTGAATTTGCATGAAGAATACTTACTTTCCAAAGATGACACCTCCAAAATGGACGCCCAAAATTTTTCTCTGTCCATGATGTCAGCAACAATGGCTTTTTCCCACATTGGCATTCAAATGGTACTTGGTCACTATTGATGTTCTGTGCACTGGACCCACTACAGCTGCCACTAGTCACAGTCCAACTAACTTCAGGAACAGTTTGGCCATGCTTGTTTCTGTTTCCAGCTTCAACCTTCCCACTCATGGTACACGAACACTGATTTAGAATCAAATTAAAGATTTTTGGCATATAAGTCATTAATCTTTTTGTATGCAACCAATAGTCATACTTAAAAGCATAAAATAAGTATTTGAAAACTTTGGCAGTATTACTCATGGAAAGAGACTCAGGATCTCCTCCACTTGTACCCGCAACAAAGGGATCAATCAGATAATCCAAAACCTTCAAATACATTTCACACATGTAGTATCAATCTATAATTATGCAATAAAGAAAGCACAGTTCAACAGGATTGTTCACAAGGCTCAACAGTATAGAGCCATCTCTATTCAAAAATGAACCAGGTTTATAAACTTAAGTAAGCCATAAAAATCAGCACTTTTCCATTTTGGGACAAAAACCAAATCATGGAAGCATAATAAGGCACACATTACCCAGATTACAATCAGATACAGATTCATCAATTTTTTTGCCTAGGATCATTGGCCAGTTACAGGATTCAATGTACCATCCTCAACACACAGGACGCCAATCCTTATTGGTCAGCTAAGTCTAACTCCAAAGACTTACCCGTAGCCCTCATATTACTGGATTGGAAATTTAAAAAAGTACCCCTAATTACATGGTTAATTCATGCATGGAGGCTTTATATTTCTACATCTGCAAGGAGAACTTTCAAAAACAATATATCTAAAAGACATAAAACAATCAAATGGGCTGCTGTATACATTTGTAAATAATATAGGCAAGAGCATCTATCACACTTCTCTTTATACATACACACCTACAATTTTGACACCATGGTAAAAAATTCAGTACAGATCCACAAGCAGCAAGCCAATGAGATGCATGTTTGCCCTGGCACCTAATTAGAATTTAATTAGCCACATTATCAAATGCTTACCTTCTTCAGTGACAAGGGCAACAATGCTTCTGGATAAATTACTCACAACACTGCAAGATAAAAAAGTAGCAGAATCAGAATTTCATATTCACAGTAAAAAAAAAATTCACCTACCACCACTCCAGGGATCCTTGTATTCATTTTTAGATAATTATGTTGCTTCCAAATTGCTTCAACGCAACGTCAATATTCTTCAAAATGAAATGGACATAATATCCAAAAAGAAGGAAATAGAAAAGAGGGAAAACCACATAATATCAAAATACATCTTTTCAGAAGTTAAAGCATGTTTTATGCAATATAATTATCCAAATGGCACCATCGACAGAAAGGACAATAGCATTTTAAAGCATCACTTGTCTATATGTCATTTTCTGGTTTTGAAAAATAATTGCAGAAATGTTATCACATTAAAAGTAAGGTTTCACAAGTTAGCATTGCCATATACAAAAACGTAATAGTATCTACTTCAGAATATGTGCAAGGAGACATATCACTTCATTTTTTCCTTAACTGATTCGCAGCCCTAACAAAAACAGGGGAAGAGCACACAAAACCAAACTGAACCCATGCCCAATCACCATGAATAAAACCCTGGAAAAATACAACAGGGCTTACCAAATCAGCATGGGAGGAACTTAACTCTTCAAGAAATCATAGGGTTCTTGCGGTTCGTTGGATTTCGATTGGCTTGGTGGCTTAGCTGGGCGTTATCAGCTGTTGTAATCAAGAGATGGAGTTGAGTGAATTTAGGGTTCAAACTTCACTTCAACCAAATCAAGGAAGAAGAAGGTCGACACAGGTGAGCAAAACGGCACCGCTTGAGGTCCAATTTGTTTATAATCCATGTCAGCAGCTTACCTGGAAAATTTAAATGCCAGATCAATCACTAACCTGCCACATATGCACTTAACGGTGACACGTCAGCACTTTTATAACCATTTAACAGACAACACTAACGGAGGACGAAAATGATATGGATGTTTAATCTTTCAGGGACTAAATTGTAGTTATACATCTTTGGAGGACCAAATTGTCCGAACCCGAATCTTTCAGGGACCAAATTGTAGGTTTACTCTATTTTTATTTACTTCCTTCCCCCACTCTATGCCAACTCTGGCTTTGGATTCCGGTGAAATTCTGAAGCTCCGCTATTCAGATCCGGTGTTAACCAGTAAATATTGCACTTTACGGTACACATGCACTATAATTTTTAAGCGCACTTAAGCTTGGTAAATGGTGATTGATAGCTCATGAAATGTTGAATTAGCTTTCAAATTCTCTTCTTAAGTGCATTTTGAAAATTGTGGATGATTTTTGAATGGTTTAGGGTTTCTGATTTGTGTTTGGGAAATAGGAAGTGTTTACATTACGATGTTCTTGTTCACCAAGAATTAACGTGCTAGTATTCTCCAATTTGGCTCAGTGTGGAATTGCTCCTAGGTATACAATTATCCATATAACTCTTGTTTATGCTTAACTTCATTTTCTTTAGAGTTGATTGATGGTTTCGCATGCTTTGATTATCTTTTCATTTTTTTTATTTAATAAATCCAAAGTCAAATTTAAAAATCTTATGTAATAAGAACAATATATATAAACACATAAAAATTAATATATTTTTATTTTAAATAAAATTTATTCGAACAAACAAAATATTCTTCAGCACATGCAAGGTTTTTAGCAACAGATGGCTTTACCCACTTCTTTCGCCCAGGAAGTACAGTGAGGGAACAGCTAGTAATCTCAAGCTTCTCCTTTGCTGATGTTGAAAAGGCACCAGTGTTACGAGTCTCACGTGGGTTCCACAAGCAATTATGAAATGATAATTAAGTCTAAGACACCTAACAGGTTAATCTTTTGAGTTAGGCTCTTCTCTTAGGTTTGAGACCTAACAACAAGCTTTTGTAGTTAACTTCTTAGTTTCGTTCACCCAAAACCTAAGACCAAAGATTAAAAGAACCTAGCATCCACCTACATAACTTTGCATGTATGAAACCATATAAAAGCAAGCATCAAGCCATACTTTCTATGTTTCTTATTATGTGTATGACACTTGTGATTGTTGTATGACTACAGTCAAGGTGCTTAAGAAAATATGTAATCTAGGCTGTGAAAATCCTCAATTGACACGAGTTAGCTTCTGGCATAGTTAATATTTTTTTCTTAACAACTTAAATTTGATCACTATCCGTGTAAAACTTTATTCACCATCACTAAATTGAAAAATGTTACCTCATTAAAATACTTAAGATTTTTTTATGAAAATTCTTTAAGAGTTGATTAGGCTATACAATAGTGAGATATGAGATTTTAGAGCAGTAAGAGTAACATTTTTCATGCTTATTAAATTGAAAAAAAAAAAATATATGTTTACATATATTATGTGAGACAATTTAAAAAATCTAAGTCTTACATATGTTTACGATAGTAATTAAGCTCAAAAAAAAAAAAATGATCGTAATTCATGTGTAAACACTATTATTCTAAAAAATTAAATGAAGATATGGAAATCAAATTAAGACGGTGAACAAAACAAGAATAAGCATAAATGGTAAGACAAGAATGAATTGAAGGGGTTTATTAAGTTGTCTTCCCTTCAGAAAGGGGTAGCGCTATACCACACACCCTCATTGAGGGGGTTTTAGTGGAACCCATATACTGAAATTAGTGTTATTACAAAGGTTTCAAAAAAAAAAAAACAGTTAGTTTCCCATAAATTGTATAAACAAAGCAATATTGAAAAAATAAATAAAAAATAAATAAAAATTCTTTGATACAATTATACCCAAATTCTACCAACTATTTTAGAATTTAACTTATATGAGTGACTTAATTTTTTAAGATCTTCAACATGAGTCCCACTAGAACCCAGTGAAATAATGCTACTCCTCTAGGTAACTTAACAAACCCCTGAATTAAACAAAAAAATCAGGCATATATATGTTAGCTTCTAATAACAGACACCAACCGAACGAACTCTGTTCTTCACTACTATTAAGAGCAGAAGCTAGAGCAGCCCCTCCCCCTTCCTTTTTTATAACTTTCTTGGATTTTCTGAGACTTTGTTGAACGAGAATAAGAGAGAACAAAGAAAGCCTTTTTCCCTTTTCCTTTTTGTTTTTCAATTCCAGTAATAAATAAAATCAGTAGATCAACAGACAAAAAACGAAAGAAACCAAGGAATTTGAAAGCTGTATCTCTTTTGCTTCTTGTTCTTCACTACTATTTGAGCAGACAATGAATTATTATTTTTTTGGAATTTTTACCTTTTCTTAAGATTTTGTCAAAAAGAAAAAGACAGAACAAGGAAAATTTACTTCAAATCCAGAAATAAATTAAATCAAAAGAAAACTTTAATTCCTACAAGCAAATGAAATGAAGGGATTTTAAAGGTATATCTGTTTGTCGTCGTCTAAAGTGGATAGCAGAAGAGGGAAAGCCGCAGAGCTCAGATTAAGTAAATGAAATGGTGCAAAGGTGACAGCAGCAACTGAAAAGAAAAGCAAGATGAAGGAATCTATTGACCAAGAGTTATATATAATGCACAAAGCACAAACTCGATTTAAAGTTTCCCATAAAATTCATATATTTCTAACTTTGTAGTAATGTGTAGAAAGCATATTGTTCTTTGCTTGGTGAAGATTAATTACCTATTATTTTATTGTGGTTCCTTTTGTGGTGTACTACCCTTGGGGACATTATTATTACAACTTTAAGAAAAGCATTCTATACCTCTAATTCTCATTTTTCCTTCTTTCATCTTTATTCCCTTATCAGCGGAAATCTTGCCCAACATTTTTTTTAGAGTAAACCTACAATTTGGTCCCTGAAAGATTCGGGTTCGGACAATTTGGTCCTTCAAAGATGTATAACTACAATTTAGTCCCTGAAAGATTAGACATCCATATCAATTTGGTCCTCCGTTAGTGTAGTCCGTTAATTGGTTACGGAAGTGATGACGTGGCTCCGTTAATTGTACATGTGGCACGTTAGTGACTGAAGTGGCATTTCTATTTGCCAGGTAAGCTGCTGACATGGAATTTAAACAAATTGGACCTCAAGCGGTGCCGTTTCTGTCATCTGGGTCGACCTTCTTCATCCCCTTCTTCTCCCTACACTTGGCTGAAGTGCTGCACTTGGCTGAAGTGCTTCTTGAACCCCATCTCTCACTGAACTTCATCTTCACTGAAGGGTGCCCAGCTAAGCCACCAAAGCCGAAGAAGCCCCATCCTCCCTAAGCCCCATTCTCCCTAAGAGAAAGGACATCGCGAGAACTTCATATCTCGAAGAAGCTCGTGGTTTATGCCCAGCTCTCTGACCAAGGCCATCGAGATTCCTGTGCCGCAAGAACTCTCTGATTTGGTAAGGGAGATTTTTAAGGGTTAAATTCGTGGTTAGGGCGTCTTTCATGGTTTTCTATGTGTTAGGGTTTGTCTTTGTATAAATTTCGGTATGTCTCTGGTTTCTCTTAATGCTGCTGTCTTTGTTCCGAGTAATTCGCATAGGTGTTGATTCTGTTAATCTAAAGTTGGCATATGTGTTGGGATTTGTCTTTCAATCTGAACCCAAGTGAAATCTGAACCCAAGTGAAGAAGATTTTAATCTTTTTGTTTTTTGTTTTTAATTAGATGATGGCATTGAAGCTCAAATCTTTGAGTTTGTCTAAATTACTAAAATCCCTCACTAATAGACCACACAATATCTTGGAAAAGCTTTCATCTCAGAAATCATGACCATTTGAGAAAAGAAAAACAAGAAGGTCCTTATTCTTTCTCAACAATCCCACATACTTTGTAGTGCAGTTGAATGGGTTTTATTAAGCCACTCTAAATTTAAATTTGTGTGATGCATCTTTGTCCTTAAGCTTTCTTGTTCTAGAATTTTGTAATTACTTCACCCACCAGCTGTGCACTTATATTTTTTTTCAATTTATCTTTTTGCCTAAGCTTTATTGTTATGGTTTGTGCTTGTTACCTTGTGAACCATTTATGTCATGCACACTGCATGTTGAATATAGGGTTGCTAGAGGAGAGTCTTCAATTACATAGCACTCTCTGCCATCTGCTATGCCTTGTAATGCTGTATTTGCATTAGTAAATTAATTGGTCTGACACCATATCTTAGGAAATGGAGATGTTGAGCAATTGGATCATCATGTTTTTTGTGTATCTGTGGGTTGTAGCATTTGTTTGGGATAGTTTAGTCCCTCAGGTTGAGAATGGAATTCATACCCATTTCACATAAATGTTTCAGCTTTTTGGTTTTTTTTTTCCTCAAGATTGTTTCAAACTTTAGACTATAATGCGAGTAATAGCCTAACCATTTGCTGAATTGTTGTTTTTACTGTGACAGCATCATGACCCATTATATTAACTTGGTGCTTCACCATGGGGGTAAATTTACAGACGATGTTGATATGAGGTATATAGGGGGTGAAGAAGATGTGTGGAATATAGATGTAGATCTAGTTTCCATCCCTGTAATAGATGAGATGTTCAGGGAGCATGGTTATGACAAGTACTTGGAGTGTTTTTGGTTAATCCCGGGTATGAGTATGAGAGAAGGGCTAAGACAATTGAAGGGGGATGCAGATGTCATTGAGTTGATAGGTGAAGCCTTGAAAAGAACAGAAGTAGAGCTCTATTTTTTGCATCCAGTGATAGAAAATCCTATCTTAGTGAATGAGACATTGTTGGTTGCTTGCTCTAGTGTAGACGAAAAGGATAGGGATGGGGAAGATGAGCACACAGACGATGAATATGCGCGAGAAGTGCTTCGTGAAGAGAACTTGCAGGACTCAAATGAGGAAAGAGATGAAGAGAACGAAGACAATGAAGGTGAATGTGAGGGTGAAGGTGAGGATGTAGATGACGAATATTACATCGGTGATACAGGCGGTTATTCCTATGACCAACCCTCTGATGTTGATAGTGCAGGTGACATGCCGTATATGCCACCGCCGGAGATGCAATTTGGTATTGATGATGAGCAGGTGTTAAACGAAGACGTTGAGGTAGATGTACAGCCAAAGAATGTGCCACCAACAGCTGATGGTACAAGTAGCCAGCATGTGAAAAAAAAATACAAGAGACCTAGAAGAAAAACAGCATACAGGACCTTTGAGGTTTATGAGGATCCATTCATGGGAGATGGTTATGAGACTGAAGAATTGGACACAGCAGCAGAGGACTCCGAAGAGGACGAAAGGCAGCATCCTGTTAATCCACAATATAATGAGACGGCTGCATTTGGAGATGTGCATTTTGAGCTTGGCATGGAGTTCTCATCCCTTAATATTTTTAAACTGCATTTGGGGAGGTGCATTTTGAGCTTGGCATGGAGTTCTCATCTCTTAATATTTTTAAGAAGGCCGTGAAGGACTATATAGTGCATTTGGGGAGAGAAGTTTACTGGATCAAGAACGATAAGAATAGGGCTAGGGCAGTGTGCAATGAGGACTGCCCATGGGAGATTTTCTGCTCTTACAGCAATCAGACACGAAGTTTTCAGATCAAGACATTCTCTCCAAACCACAGTTGTGCTAGGCGAACAACAAACAAACAAGCAAATAAAAGGTGGATATATAAGAAGTTGGTGCCCCACCTTATAATAAAGCCAGAAATGACAGTGAAAGATGCATGGAAGATCTTGAAGGAGAACTATGAAGTTGAGGTGGCTGATATGACGGTGTATAGAGCTTTGAAGGTTGCAAGGGATTACGTGGAAGGTTCGGAGAAAGTACAGTATGCCAAGTTTTGGGATTATGCCCATGAACTCAGGAGATGCAACCCTAACTCTTCCGTGTTATTGGGTGTGACCAGATCTTCACCTCAGTCACCGCCGGTGTTTAAACATTTCTATGTGTGCTTGGATGCATGTAAGAGGGGATTCATGAGAAGCTGTAGGCCGCTGATCGGGTTAGATGGCTGTTTTCTGAAAGGCTATTATGGGGGAACATTGTTGACAGCTGTAGCACAGGATGGCAATGAGTCATTCTATCCAATTGCATATGCAATTGTCGATTTGGAATCAAAGGAGACATGGTCCTGGTTTCTCACTCTTTTGATTGAGGATATTGGTCATCCACACCACCATGGATACAATTTCATTTCAGACCAACAAAAGGTATGAGCAATCATGTTGTGTCATTTTATTTTTTAAAATGTCTTGGTTGATTAATTTGGTGCTGAAACGCTTGATTCTGTCTATATTGTAAAGACTCGTGCCAGCAATGAAGCAGTTGCTGCCTGGTGTACCCCACAGATTTTGCATGAGGCATGTGTGGGCCAACTTCTCAAGGAGATGGAAAGATGCAAACTTGAGAAAACTGGTGTAGGCTGCTGCCAAGTCACATACAACGCAGGAGTGAGAGAAGAACATGGTTAAAATCCATGCTATAAATAAGTATGCAGCAGCATGGTTAAGGCTAAAAGAACCAGCAGCTTGGACGAGATCTGCGTTTAATTTGTTTACAAAATCTCAGTGCTTAATCAACATGTGTGAACAGTTCAACTCTGAGATTGTCAACTACAGGGGTAAACCTATTCTTACAATGGCTGAAGGAATTAGAGGTTACATAATGAGGAAGAGGATGGGGATGATAGAGAAGATTGAAAAGTACAGAGGTGTAATTTGTCCCAAGGCACAGAACAAACTTGATAGAGACATGAGAGACAGTAGATTTTGGACTCCAACATGGGTGGGGGACTCTAATTATGACAAATTTGAGGTTGAGTATAGACCTCTAAACAAGGCAGTGGTTGATTTGCATGCAAGGAGTTGTTCTTGTAGAGAATGGGACTTAACTGGCATCAAATGCAAGCATGCATGTGCTGCATTGGCGAGGAAAGGGAAGCTAGTGGAGGAATATGTGCACGAATGGTACTCTACAGCAACATGGAAGCAAGTATATGAGCCATTTTTAAGGGCCGTATCAGGTGAAGAATATTGGGCTCAATCAGGGCTTGAATCAGTCCAGCCACCACCTCTAAAGAGAGGACCCGGAAGGCCTAAAACACAGAGGAAGAAGACCAATGATCCCCCTGAAGCACCAAGTGCAGCGAAGCTAAAAAGAAAATATGGGGATATCAAATGTGAAAAATGTGGTCATCTGGGCCATAATACAAGAACGTGTAAAGGTGGTCCTGTGAAGACAAAGAGGACGAAGAAGACCATAGAACTAGCAACGCAACCAGTGCAATCATCTCAACTTGAAACTCAATCACAGGCCCCTATTGTCTCTTCACAAGAAACAAGTCAACCTCCGCCCCGAGCAAAATTGTCAGTTAGAAGAAATGTGAGTTAATGTTGATTTCAGCCTTCATATGTTATTGTCTATTACATAATTTAGGCAAAAATTCATATGTTAATTATCACCCATTTTATACTTTTCAGGTGCAACCAGATCAGCCACCTAATAAGGTCCCCACTAAACCTCAGCAAGATGGTGTATCGACACAAACAGGAATATAACATTCTCTTAGTAGAGAGACCGTCCTAGCAGCAATTGAAGCCTTAAGGAGGAGGGTGGAACACATGTTTCCAGGTGTTGGGCNCACATGTTTCTAGGTGTTGGGCAACCAGGGTCCAGTGGGAGTAAGCACAGCTAAAGATGGAAAATAATTTTTTGGGGAATGTTGCATTACGTCTATGCAAATTGTAATGACTGAATTGTTTTACATGGACTCCAATTTTTATGTATTATGGTTATATTTAGTATTTTTGATGATTTTCTAAGTTAAGTGTCTGGTTTTAGGCTAAAATTAAACTTAGCTTGCACTTGGCTTGGTTGGTGTGATGATATGACTTGTGAAAACACTTGATTTGGCTACGAAATAAGCCTTTCGGCCATGCCAGCGTTGGGCGCCAGATTTGTGGTGCTGGGCGCCAGGTTGGTGCGTGAATGAGGGAGGCCAGTTGGACAATGGGTAGCCTCTGGTGGTTCAATGCTGGGCGCTGGCCTGGGCCGTGAATGGGGGAGGCCAGTTGGACAATGGGTAGCCTCTGGTGGTTCAGCGCTGGGCGCTGGAATCGCAGCTCCCAGCGCTGGCCCACCCGAGGCTAACCATTGTCCAAATTAAGAAAAAAATTTCAAAGGTCATTTTAGTTAAGCTATGCGTTTTGGCACTTTGTTTCTCCCCAAATCAGTTTTTCCTCTCCTCCACCCTACACGCACTCCCTTTCTTCCCCTTCCTCCATTTTCACCTCCAAAGCTAACACCCAAGCACCACCGCCCCTCTCTTTCTCCTCCATTTCGCATCCCTTCTCACCACCACGCACCACTCACCTCATACCCTCTCCATTTCGGCCATCTCTGTCCAAGACCCAAGCACATTTGCAAGCGAGTTGGGGGATATTCAAGCTTTTTGGTTTTTGAAGTACATAAAGCAACATTTTTGAAGAATTTTCGGTATGTCTCTCATTGTTACTCCACTATTTAGCATTCTATTATAATATGAACCCCAATTAACAAGTTAAACGTTAGTTTGAGGTTGCTCTTTGGTGATTTGGAATTTTAGGTATTGTATACCCCATTTTTGGAATATTTGTCATTTCATCTCTTTTAGTATTTTTATGCATTATAGATTGCTATGTGGTGAATTTTGGCCTCAATGGAGGGTGTGCTTGCAAGAAAGGTGTTAGTTGTGCTCTTATTTTTATTGTGCATGCAAGGTGTTTGTTAAAATGCCTAAGTGAGGGTGTGTGCAAGGGGTGCGTGTTTGACTTGCCTAGTGGGGATTTTTTGTGGTTCTCTTATGGTTGCATGGAAGTTTTTACTGCTTGCCTTATGGTCTTTAAGTGGTTGGGTTTGCATTGTCTCTTGTCAAGTCATCATGCTAGCATTTTTCTAGCACTCCACAATTTTGAAAGTTAGTGAATGCTTGTATAAGATCATGGATGCGTGTGGTTCACTTGGTGAATGCTTGTAGATGCCTCAAGAGTTTGCCTTAAATGCTTGCACTCATTTCCTCTTGTGGTTTACATTTTTAGGTATCTCATCATGCCCAAGCGATCACGAATAAGTGGCAAAGCAAGTTCCTCTACTTCAACCACCTCTCGCTTTAAATCTTCGGAACAAGAACAATGCTTTTATACCTCCATAGTCAGACGAGAAGTGTGGCAAGAAAGAGGTTTTCAATTGACCCCGGGGGTTTGTGACGAGATCGAGTCATACATTGAAAGTCAAAACTGGGGGAAGCTTTGCCAACCGATGTCTACCAACGTCCTCACCCTTGTTAAAGAATTTTATGCCAATGCTTGGGATAACTCAGACGAAGCCCCCACCTGGACTTCCTTTGTCAGGGGTCTCGACATCTCCTTTGACTAGAACACCATTGCCACATATTTTGGTCTTCGTTACGGACCCGTACACTTCACCTATGACCACTATATGGCACTTCGCCATGATGAGTCCACACTACAACAAGTGTGTACCACTATTTGCCGTGAGGGTGGAACTTGGATTCCTGACAGAGCCGGCAACCCCAACAAGTTAAAAAAGGTGGATCTAATACCACTCGCGAAGGCTTGGCATTCTTTTATTTTGTACAACCTTTTGCCGTCAAGCAACTCTTCTGAGGTGACAATTCCACGCGCCATACTCATCTTCACCATTCTCANCCACCATTTGCCGTGAGGGTGCAACTTGGATTCCTGACAGAGCCGGCAACCCCAACAAGTTAAAAAAGGTGGATCTAATACCACTCGCGAAGGCTTGGCATTCTTTTATTTTGTACAACTTTCTGCCGTCAAGCAACTCTTCTGAGGTGACAATTCCATGCGCCATACTCATCTTCACCATTCTCATAAAAGGGACGGTCTATATTGGGAGCTTAATTCAGGACCACATACAGCAGATTGCCCAAGAAAATTCCAAACGGCCGTTCCCTTATCCCAGCTTGATTACACACTTATGTATTCAAGTCGGTGTCCCTACTGATGGCGAAGAGAAGTATTCCGCCTTACAACCTCTCGATGAGTCAGACCTAGCCAAATTTCAGAGGCAGTATGAGTCCGTTTCAGGCTCCACATCACATGCTCTGGGTTCCTCCTCACATGCTGGTGGCCTTTCTACCTCAGTTCCCCCTCCACAAACTACCCCACCTCCTAGTGCCACATCCACAGAGCAGCTTCTTAGGGATCTCATCAGGCAGAACTAGGAACATCAACAAGAGCACCGTGATCACCATCGAGTCATGGAAGAGCGAATGGCCCGCTTGGAAATTCAGAGCAGTCGCCAGTTCCAATACTATGTGGAGGCCATGCAAGTTGTGGATGCTACCCAACGCACCATACTTCATGCCATGCGACGAGATCCACGCACTGCTGCTCCGTTTCCAATGCCGGCACAAGACCTCATGCCCCCACCCACCGCAGGATCAGGCCGTGATGATGATTGGGAGTAGACCGCATCTCCAACACTGAGGACATTTTTTGTCTCAAGTTTGGGGGTGTTATCTTAGTATATTAGTATATTAGTTAGGGATCTGTTGTTTATATGCATGTCTGTAGCAAACTCTGACAATGATGAATGTTAGCAGTGGCATTTTAGTTCATATTAATGATTTACATTCTGCAATTCTGGCTGAACTCTTTTCGGAATCAACCACGAGATAAATAAATAAATAAACAATAATAGTTCATATTTATTTTCCTACCATATTTTTAACTCATTCATAGTACTTAATCCATGCTCTTGAAGATTAGGTTGAAAAGGGAACTAAATGTGAGAAATCAAGTGACGAAATAATTCTCTGGATAGCCAGCGCTTAGCGCCAACATGGCAGAGACTCATGTGCAGGTGGGAGAGCCAGCGCCTAACGCCAGCATGGCAGAAAGGCACATGTGCAGGTGGGTGAGCCAGTGCCCAGCGCCAGCATGGCAAAGACTCACATATGCATCCCAGCGCCCAGCGCCAACCTTCCAGCATTGTACTCCATGTCAGAGAAAGAGTGTAATGTGTTGTGTTAGAGAAAGAGGAGAAAAATATATTATAATAATAAAATATTTGATACCAAATCTTTTATGATGGCATGACTCAATTTCAAATATATTGTACTCCATCTCTAAATACCAATTACACAGTAATTTTGTTCGGGAGATAACAGTTGTAATCTTACACTTCTACATATACATATGAACTACCCCTATACAAGATTATTAAGCACCATGGCAACCAATAACATTGCCAACACCCAACAAATTAATTTCAATCTTCTGATTTGCTTCTCATAGTTGATGCACTTTTTCCTCATTCGTTCCAAAAGTATGCTCTCATTAACCCTTGCGTTCCCCTCATTTAGCCACTTAAAGAAATCACAACCAAGAGAGGGATCCTGCATTCAGCATTTTGACTATATGTTAGTAACAAGTTCTCTTTAATAGCTTCCCTTGCAAATAAGTAAAAAAATTCAGTTTAAATTTGCATGAAGAATACTTACTTTCCAAAGAGGACACCTCCAAAATGGACGCCCAAAATTTTTCTCTGTCCATGATGTCAACAACAATGGCTTTTTCCCACATTGACATTCAAATGGTACTTGGTCATTATTGATGCTGTGCACTGGACCCACTACAGCTGCCACTAGTCACAGTCCAACTAACTTCAGGAACAGTTTGGCCATGCTTGTTTGGGTTTCCAGCTTCAACCTTCCCACTCATGGTACACGAACACTGATTTAGAATCAAATTAAAGAATCTTGGCATATAAGTCAAAGGCTTCATTATTACCTTTACAAATATGCTTAATTAGAGAGATAATATATTATCTTTACTAAGTGTCCCAAATTCGAAACATATTTAATTATCCCAAATCAATCAGATCAGGAAACCTTTCCCTCTTCAACCTACTTGATTAATCATTTTGTATGCAACCAATAGTCATAATTAAAAGCATGAAATAAGTATTTGAAAACTTTGGCAGTATTACTCATGGAAAGAGACTCAGGATCTCCTCCACTTGTACCTGCAACAAAGGGATCAATCAGATAATCCACAACCTTCAAATACATTTCACACATGTAGTATCAATCTATAATTATGCAAAAAATAAAGTTCACAAGGCTCAACAGTATAGAGCCATCTCTATTCAAAATTCAAAATTAAACCAGGTTTATAGACTTAAGTAAGCCATAAAAATCTGGATATTCCATTTTGGGACAAAAACCAAATCATGGAAGCATAATAAGCCACACAGTACCCAGATTACACAAATTTAAAGGATTATTCACAGAATGCAATTATACACATTCTATACGATTAATAGAGAAGAATCATTATCAGCCTTCATAAAAGTTCAATTAGAAAATTAATTTCCAAACATCTAACATTCTAAACAGGGCATGGAACAAATTAAACTCAAAATTTACAAGAGGAAAATTGAAAACAGAAGGCCATTTCCATGGTTCTATTTCCAAACCTTATCAAGTTTCATCAAGAACAAATGTAATGAAACAAGAAACAAATAGGTGGGCTGCACTTTCTTTCTTGTATCACTGCCCAATCCACCTATAAATTTTTGGGTACTCCTAGAGTATTACACCATCTAGACAAAAAAAAGTATTTTTATTGGTAGGAGTTACACATAAAATCCAATAAAACTACCTATTTATATCAGTAGAATACGTGCCTAGTCAGAACTTTCCCATTGGGTATCTTCTTAGCTACCAAACATTCAAAGATAAAGACCAAATGAATTATTACAACGAGAGACAAGCCAGTGACAATGATTCATGAATTTCGAAGGGTCCCATTTCTAAACCTTATAAATTCAAGTTTCATCAACAACAAATTTTTTTTTCCCTAACCTCCTGTTAACTACCAAACCTCTCAGGGGACCTCATAGAAACAAATGTTAATGAAACAAGAATTTTCAACAAACAGTGGGCTGTTCTTCATTTCATCTATCTGCTTACCAGACATGAAAAAGAGAAAAAGACAGAATGGCTTATTACCACGACGCCCAAGCCAGTGATAATGTTCCATGAATTTCCAAGAGTAGCACCAACAACATACACAAGAAAAGTAGACCAATGGCAAAGACCATCCTTTGGCAAGACAAGTTATCAAACTTCTATAAATGTTCAAACATAAACCCTATGCGAGCAAAAGAACTATCTAAAAAATTGCTGATGTGGGTAAGGGAGGATGGGGGTTAGGGTGTCTTACCAAATTAGAGGGTTCTTGCGGTACAGGGATTTCGATTGATTTTGATGCCCTTGGTCAAACAGCTGGGCATATCTACGAGCTTCTTCAAGAAATGGAGTTGCCGCAACGTCCTTTGTGTTCAACAAGATGGGGGTGAGGGAGGAACAACAGGGCTTACCTAATCAGAGGGTTCTTGTTAGTGTTTAGACAGGAAATCTCAGCTGGGCATTCTCCGCCATTCTCTTCAAGAAATTTAGTTCATAATTGTTTGGGTTTACACAGGAACACTTCAGCCAGAGGAAGGGGATGAAGAAGGTCGACCCAGATGAGAGAAACGGCACCGTTTGCTTGGTTTTATGTTAATTATCCACCTCAGCTGCCTACATGGCAAATAGAAATGCCACTTCAGTCACTAACGCGCCACATGTACACTTAACGGTGCCACGTCATCACTTCCGTAACCAATTAACGGACTGCACTAACGGAGGACCAAATTGATATAGATATCTAATCTTTCAGGAACTAAATTGTAGTTATGCATCTTTGGAGGACCAAATTGTCCGAACCCGAATCTTTCAGGGACCAAATTGTAGGTTTACTCTATAATTTTTCATACGTATATTTATTAGATATGTATGTTTGACCATTTTTTTAATAAAAAATTTATAATTATATTCGTACATATATTTCAACGTTTAATTTTTCATAATGTATAACGGGAGGCAATTCTTATGATATTCTATTGAATTTGGCATTTCAGCTACATAAGAAGGTGATAACTATATAACAAATTTACAAGAAAACTTCAAACGGCTTTTGTAACATTTTAGAAGTTCTATAAGCAACTTAAAATTAATTAAAGTTTCATGGTAATTAACATAGACAGCCAATCTTATGAAAGAAGAAACTCAATCATACGGTTTGTGGCCTAGGGGTACTAAGGTTGTCTTCAGGGTTTGTGGGTTCTTTGTTCGAACCCAAAGTTGTAGCCAAAATATCAAAAAATGAAAGAAGAAACTCAAACATCATATGAAAGGAATAAATAAATAAAAATATTTTAATATTTCTATACTTTAACTTGAGAATGATTAAACTAAAATAAAAAATTCTTTCAATTTTTTTTTTTAAAATTCCAATGAGGCAATAGAAAATGAGAAGATTTGTTCATGTAATTAGCCAATTATGCTATTAAGTTTCGGATATAATTGGTTATATTAGAAAACAAATCAAGGTAAGGAGCCATGTGATTAAATATAATCACATACAAAAGTTTGGTTTCTTGGCCAAATTCACTTGAGATACTACAAAAAAAATCTTTGTTTTTTAACAAAAAATTCCAACGGTTATTCTAACGGTTAACATTTTTTAAAAATTTCAATGAAATTTTATTAACATTAGAATTTTCCATTAAAATTACTGTTAAAATTTGCAAATCAATTTCTTCTAAAAAAATTCTAACAAAATATATCGTTGGAATCAGTTTAAGGCAATTCGCACCGTTTTAACCAAAAAGCCAATTTTTTTTTTGAATTTCATATGAGTTGCAACGGTAAATTCCCTAGGAATTATAATTGGAATTTTTCCAACTTATATACCCATTCGGTCTTACCCTTCCCTTTTCCCATTTTCCCCATTTTCTTTCTCCTCCTTCGCATAAGCTCTATTCTTTCTTCCCCTCTACTTGCAAGACTTGAACTGCGGCTGTGGGAGGCAGTTTCCGTGACTCCGGTGGCAAGAATCAAACTTGAATCCCTACAACTCATACACTTCGTCTCTTCTATTCAAGTTTGGTTGAAGCCCTAACTTGAATATGGTCTTCAATTTTCTCTTATGGCTTTACCAAGCGAGGTTACCAATTACTCTGTTCCTTATAGTTCTATCTATGTCTCTCTCTCTGTTTGAGATGATTGAATCTCCATTTGAGTTTTTGAAAAGCCATTGAATTAATATTAGATGAATTTTCAAGATCCCAATCATGTCTATGCGCAACGATGAAATGAAATTTTGGCTTAGTAGATTCTGGATTGTGAATCTCACTTGAATTGTGACACTTTTATCATGTAATTTACATATCAGCATTTATAACTTGATTTTAGTCAAGTTTAACACATTGGGCTGAGGTGATTGTTGTTTAACCCTTCATGATATCAAAAACATTTGTCCAATGATTGTTGTTTTATGTTTCATTTCTTTTCAATTTCATTTGCAAAATGCATTCATTCTGTGAATGGGTCTTTTACTGAATAGAAGGATTGGCTGTTGTAGGACGAAGCTGGATGTCAGAGAGTTAGCAATTCAGTTTGGGTGTGTTAGAATCCTCTCAATGGTTCGTAAAAGGTCTTAATCTGTAAGTTATAGTTTCCTTTGTTGTTAAAAATATTATGATTATGGCGTATCTGCTAGGTGTTTAACAAAATGATTTAGAGGGTGTAAATGCCATCGTTAACGGTTATAGTTAGAGGCTTTCTGGCATCTCAGTTTCATTTTTGTGTACACATATGTTGATGAGATGACTCATTGTATATTCTTTCTTCTCAGTTATAAGGATCGGTTCTGTCGTCATTGCCAGCTTCTCGGCGTGGAAGTGCTGATTTTACTCGTCCTGTATTTACTGCTGTTGCTTTTTATTTATGTGCTAAAAAGCACAAGGTATGTTTGATGTGATCTATATCTAAAATTATAAAATGGGATGTGAAGTATTCCTCAGTGGTTTAATCAGTTATTACATGTTTTCCTGCTCGTTCTACAGCTCAAAGTAGATAAGATTAAGTTAATTGAACTCAATGGTACATCTGAATCTGAATTTTCTAGTGCAAGTGGCATGTGCTTGCATCCAATAACAAAAACCAGGCAGAAGGTATTGCGGCAGTATTTCTATTTTCTTCTAATCGTGATATTAGCAACCAAAAACAAATAACTAACTTTTGTTGCTTTCACTAGTTCTTTGCAAGCGAGCTAAGCAGACTCGTCTCAACTTTCTGAAGGAAGCTCCTGAGGCCCAGAAGTTGGAGGCAATGTGAGATGCCCTCACCTCATTTTGTTAGATTGGGTTTCATGCATGTTGATTTTGGAGGAAGTTCATCACAGTATGAAAAGGGACAAATAGAGGGAATTATTCGATATTGTAACTGAAGACAACTGTTCTGGTTTTTGATTTACTTACGGGAGTTATCAATTTGATAGAATAAATCATTTTGTTAACTATAATTTATTTTTTTTGTAAGCTACAGGGTGCAAAGCACACAAAACACAAAGACAAAACTAGATAATAGACACAACTACTCTCTCCCAAGCAACCCCCACAAAATCATCTCTCAACACCTCCCGTAGGCATGGGTGAGGCTCAAAAAAACGAATGGACCCCAAAATCTCCTTGGTGACCATTGTTAGCAAGCTTATCAGCGCAATGATTCCCTTCTTTGTAGCAGTGGCAGAGCTGCACCAGCCAACCACGAATCTCCTCAAGTTGAGCTTGGCAAGGATGAGTTCGACTGTTGAAATTGTTGATAAGCTGTAAAGCAGTCAATGAATCAGTTTCAACATTACCTTCTTCACTCCCACGCTCCATGCCAAGCCCAGGCCATGCACCACGCCCTACAACTCTGCATGGGTTATGGAACAATGGCTAAGGTTAGCCATGAACCCAGCCATGAAAGTGCTAGCGTCATCATGGAGAAGCCCACCACAAGTAGCAACAAAAAAGGCCATCTTTACAGAGCCATCTGTATTAACCTTACACCACCCAACACGAGCAAAACTCCATCCCACCATAATTCTAGTGAGATTAGAAGGATAAAGCATATACCTATGCACTCCTTGACACTCTGAATTCCCTTATACAATGCCAAACCAGAAACAACAAGTCACTAGTATCCAAGTCCTCATTAGCAAACAAGAACTCATTTTTGCTTTGGCATATAGCATGGATAGCTATACCAAAAATAGTGGACCAAGCAACCCCATCACAACCCCACTGCTCCTTAAGGTTAAACTCCACCCAGTCCTGGACCCCAAGAGAAAAAAAAATCCATCCAGACCTCATTTCTCAATAGTTTATACTAGATTTGGCTTACCCAATCATAGTCTCACACAGCATGGAGAACTGTCTCAGCAACCTTCCCGAACCGAGGACAAAGCAGGGATGAAGTCATATGCTAAGAGAACCTATAGTCATTAGTAAGAAGGTTGTTATGAGCTGTAAGCCATAGGAAAGTTCTAATTCTCTGAGGACATTCCCACTTCCAAAGTCTTTTGTAGACTGCATGATACCCATTCCCCTCCCTCTCAACAAGAGAATTATAAGCAGTTTTTACAGAAAAATCTCCATCATACGAAGCACCCCAAGCTAGAACATCTATACCCGCATGCACAGATGGAGGCTAGATACTGGCAATGCGACGACAAACTTGAGTAGGTAACATGAGATGCAACACACTCCAATCCCAATCCCCATCTGCCAAGACAAAGTGAGAAACAATAACCCCTAACTCTATTGTATCCAACGAAACCAAGGCCTCTGCCGCTAGAGAACAATAACCCCCAACTCTATTGTATCCAACGAAACCAAGGCCTTCGCCTCTAGAGAAGGACAGCCAACAAAACCAAGGCCTCCGCCGCTAGAGAAAAATAGCCCTGAACCCAGTAATCACTCCAAAAATTCACAGTATCCCCATTGCCCATTCTCCAAATGAGGTTATTTTCCAAATGTTATCATACCTTACAAACTCCACTCCAAATGTTAGACTTCTATATCCTACGATGAATGGAAGGGAGGATGTCATCCCCATAAGAATATTTGCTCCTTAACACCTTCACCCAAAGATCATCTCTTTTATTAATCAAACCCCACCCGATTTTCATCATGAAAGCAACATTAACCTACCTAGTATATACCTTAAACCCAAGCCCCCTTTCTTCTTAGGTTGGCACACTTTCTCCCACTGAACTAAATAAGTTTTCTTATGGTCATGATAGAAACCTCAAAGGATCTACGATTATGCTTATCTACCTCCCCACAGATACTAGCTAGCAACCAGTGAATTTGCATTGCATATGTTGGAATAGCCGATAGAACTGAGTGAGAGAGAGTTAACCTACCAGCCAGAGAAAGTGAATTTACCTTCCAGTTACTAAGTTTCCCCATCACCCTCTCAGTCAAATAGCTAAAAGTCCCCTTCGTGGCTCTTTTGTGAAGCAAAGGTACCCCAAAATACTTTCCTAAATCACTAGTAGTAGGTGTAGACACCGTATTTTGTCCGGGTCTTTTTTGTGGTATAAAAAAATTTTGACGAAGAAGAAAATAAATTCATAATTTTAATTATTAATTTTTTTTTTATTTTTATAGTTGTTTGGGTCTTTGTAATGAGCAAACCCTAGGCTTAGTCTATTGTTAGTTTAGTCCATTTGTTTTTATCAAAGCCCATTTGGCCTACTCTTCAATAATTACATTTTTTTTGCAAATAATAAATAAATCAAAAAAAATTAGAAGAAGAATTTTATAAATAGGTTTTTGCGTCACTAGATCTAAGGGCACCAATAGAAAAACAAGGAATAGATTTCTTCCTCTCCCCATTGATCTAAATCCATACATTATCTTTATTTAACAAATAACTAAAAAAAAAAAAAAAGAGAAAAGAAAAGCAATGGAGATGGGGGGTTGAGATTAAAGGACAAGAGGGGCAAAGTAGGAAGTCAAAAAAAGAGAAAATCTCTAAAGCAAAAGGGGATGCGTGCGTAAGAAGGAGGAGAGGAAATTGACAAAGAAAAAGGAGACCCAACGTAAAGAGAAGGAAAGGAAGCATGAGAGAGAGAAAAAAGAGGGAGAAGAAGGGCGTGAGAGTGAAGCCAAGATAGAGAGAAAGAAGAAAACATTGGATAGAGGGAGAAGAAGGGCACAGAGAATCTAGACCCACCATAGGTGATTTTCTTTGACCGATTGATGCTAGATTTGTACATTTGTGTTCTTATAAGCTCATTATTTGGTGAGTATAGCTCTTAATTTTCAAGCTTATTGTCAAATAATTTCACTGCAAAGTTTAGATTGAAGTCTCCTTCCCTATCCCTTTTCTTATTTCCTTGACGACCTGAGATTTGGAATTCTTCTAAAAATAACGATTGCTTTCTTTTTGGCTGGAGTGGTTGTGTATCTGCCAATAATTCGAGAGTATTATGCAATTTCATTCTTTTGGCTTGAGGTTTGCAATGTTTTGTGAATGGGTAAGTCATTAGAGTTGTTTCTTTCAATTATAGCATAAATTTAGTTTTCACTTTATGTTGACTGCTCGTGGGCGATTGGTTTAGTTGGGAGAAGCAAAATATTTTGAATTAAATGTTGGTGTTACCATATAATTCTATGGATTTACTTGTGACTTTGTTTTATGGTACATTGGGTTTGGTTTCCTTGCAATCATTGTATTACTTGCTTGTTGCCTTATTTCATTTTCACTGCATTATATTGAATTTTGTTGGTCTAGATTCTCTATTGCATTTAATTCTTAGTTTTTGTAGTTTGCCCCCATTTCCCTATAAGTCATGCCTGCTTTTGTTGCCATGGGTGGGTATGTGACATTTAATTTAAGCCTCATAGTGTTTTTCCTCAGAGGGTGTTGTTTCTTAAAGTTAATAGCTTGTAGATGCCTCAAGAGTTTGCCTTAAATGCTTGCACTCATTTTCTCTTGTGGTTTATATTTTTAGGTATCTCATCATGCCAAAGCGATCACGAACACGTGGCAAAGCGAGTTCCTCTACTGATACCACCTCTTGCTTTAAAACTCCGGAACACGAACAACGCTTTTATACCTCTATAGCCGGACGAGAAGTGTGGCGAGAAAGAGGTTTTCAATTGTCCCTGGGGGTTTGTGACGAGATCGAGTCATATATTGAAAGTCAAAACTGGGGGAAGCTTTGCCAACCGATGTCTACCAACGTCCCTGCCCTTGTTAAAGAATTTTATGCCAATGCTTGGGACAACTCAGACGAAGCCCCCACCTGGACTTCCTTTGTCAGGGGTCACGAGATCGAGTTTGACAAGCACACCATTGCCACATATTTTGGTCTTCGTTACTCACCCGTACAGTTCACCTATGACCACTATATGGCACTTCGCCATGATGAGTCCACACTACAACAAGTGTGTACCACCATTTGCCGTGATGGTGCAACTTGGATTCCTGACAGAGCCGGCAAGCCCAACAAGTTAAAAAGGGTGGATCTAATACCACTAGCGAAGGCTTGGCATTCTTTTATTTTGTACAACCTTCTGCCGTCAAGTAACTCTTCTGAGGTGACAATTCCACGGGCCATACTCATCTTCACCATTCTCAAAAAAGGGACGGTCCATATTGGAAGGTTAATTCAGGACCACATACAGCAGATTGCCTAAGAAAATTCCAAACGGCCATTCCCTTATCCCAGCTTAATTACACATTTATGTATTCAAGCCGGTGTCCCTACTGATGGCGAAGAGAAGTATTCCGCCTTACGACCTCTCGATGAGTCGGACCTAGCCAAATTTAAGAGGGAGTATGAGTCCGTTTCAGGCTCCGCATCACATGCTCCAAGTTCCTCCTTACATGCTGGTGGCCTTTCTACCTCAGTTCCCCCTCCACAAACTACCCCACCTCCTAGTGCCACATCCACGGAGCAGCTTCTTAGGGATCTCATTAGGCAGAACCAGGAACATCAACAAGAGCACCGTGACCACCATCGAGTCATGGAAGAGCGAATGGCCCGCTTGGAAATTCAGAGCAGCCGCCAGTTCCAATACTATGTACAGGCCATGCAAGCTGTGGATGCTACCCAACGCACCATACTTCGTGCCATGCGACGAGATCCACGAACTGCTGCTCCGTTTCCAATGCCGGCACAAGACCTCATGCCCCCACCCACCGTAGGATCAGGCCGTGATGATGATTCGGAGTAGACCGCATCTACAATGGCTGAGGACATTGTTTGTTTGGGGGTGTTATCTTAGTATATTAGTATATTAGTTAGGGATCTGTTGTTTATATGCATGTCTGTATGTGCAAATTCTGACAATGATGAATGTTAGCAGTGACATTTTAGTTCATATTAATTATTTACATTCTGCAATTCTGGCTGCACTCTCTTCGGAATCAACCACGAGATAAATAAATAAATAAACAATAATAGTTCATTTTTATTTTCCTACAATGTTTTTAACTCATTCATAGTACTTAATCCATGCTCTTGAAGATTAGGATTAGGTTGAAAAGGGAACTCAACGTCAGAAATCAAGTGACGAAATAGTTCTCTGGAGCGCCAGAGAGCCAGCGCCCAGCGCCAGCATGGCAGAGACTCACATGTGCACTCGGGTGGTCCAGCGCCCAGCGCCAGCATGGCAGACACTCACAAGTGCAGGTGTGAGAGCCAGTGCCCAGCGCCAGCATCCTGGCGCCCAGCGCTAGCTTGGCAGAGACTCACATGTGCATCCCAGCGCCCAACGCTAACCTTCCACCATTGTACTCCATGTCAGACAAAGAGTGTAATGTGTTGTGTTAGAGAAAGAGGAGAAAAATATATTATAATAATAAAATCTTTGAGAGCCATTCTTTTACGATGGCATGACTCAATTTCACATATATTGTACTCCATCTCTAAATACCAATTACATAGTAATTTTGTTCGGGAGATAATAGTTCTAATCTTACACTTCTACATATACATATGGACAACCCCTATACAAGATTATTAAGCACCATGACAACCAATAACATAGCCAACACTCAACAAGTTCAATCTTTTGATTTGCTTCTCATAGTTGATGCATTTTTTCCTCATTCGTTCCAAAAGTATGCTCTCATTAACCCTTGCGTTCCTCTCATTTAGCCACTTAAAGAAATCACAACCAAGAGAGGGATCCTGCATTCAGCATTTTGACTATATGTTAGTAACAAGTTCTTTTTAATAGCTTCCCCTGCAAATAAGTAAAAAATTCAGTTTGAATTTGCATGAAGAATACTTACTTTCCAAAGAGGACACCTCCAAAATGGATGCCCAAAATTTTTCTCTGTCCATGATGTCAGCAACAATGGCTTTTTCCCACATTGGCATTCAAATGGTACTTGGTCACTATTGATGTTCTGTGCACTGGACCCACTACAGCTGCCACTAGTCACAGTCCAACTAACTTCAGGAACAGTTTGGCCATGCTTGTTTCTGTTTCCAGCTTCAACCTTCCCACTCATGGTACACGAACACTGATTTAGAATCAAATTAAAGATTTTTGGCATATAAGTCATTAATCTTTTTGTATGCAACCAATAGTCATACTTAAAAGCATAAAATAAGTATTTGAAAACTTTGGCAGTATTACTCATGGAAAGAGACTCAGGATCTCCTCCACTTGTACCCGCAACAAAGGGATCAATCAGATAATCCAAAACCTTCAAATACATTTCACACATGTAGTATCAATCTATAATTATGCAATAAAGAAAGCACAGTTCAACAGGATTGTTCACAAGGCTCAACAGTATAGAGCCATCTCTATTCAAAAATGAACCAGGTTTATAAACTTAAGTAAGCCATAAAAATCAGCACTTTTCCATTTTGGGACAAAAACCAAATCATTGAAGCATAATAAGCCACACATTACCTAGATTACAATCAGATACAGATTCATCAATTTTTTTGCCTAGGATCATTGGCCAGTTACAGGATTCAATGTACCATCCTCAACACACAGGACGCCAATCCTTATTGGTCAGCTAAGTCTAACTCCAAAGACTTACCCGTAGCCCTCATATTACTGGATTGAAAATTTAAAAAAGTACCCCTAATTATATGGTTAATTCATGCATGGAGGCTTTATATTTCTACATCTGCAAGGAGAACTTTCAAAAGCAATATATCTAAAAGACATAAAACAATCAAATGGGCTGCTGTATACATTTGTAAATAATATAGGCAAGAGCATCTATCACACTTCTCTTTATACATACACACCTACGATTTTGACACCATGGTAAAAAATTCAGTACAGATCCACAAGCAGCAAGTCAATGAGATGCATGTTTGCCCTAGCACCTAATTAGAATTTAATTAGCCACATTATCAAATGCTTACCTTCTTCAGTGACAAGGGCAACAATGCTTCCGGATAAATTACTCACAACACTGCAAGATAAAAAAGTAGCAGAATCAGAATTTCACATTCACAGTAAAAAAAAAATNATAATAATGCAATTGACCTCCAAAAATAAAAATCTTCATTTAATAATACAATGAAAGATTGATTCAGTAATACAAAATCTCCCAAAAATTATCAAAAGCTAAAAACTCCAAAATATAAGAAAATTTAGTAAATGCATTGACATGCATCAAAATCAATATTTGTAGGAACTATTTGCACCAGCTCGAGTCCTCCTTGCTATTGACCCAATTCCATTTGCACTAGGCCCATTTCTTGTATTAGTAGGCTCATATCCAAGTGTGATGTTGCTTTGTACAGACTCTTGGGACCTATGGACATAGGATCCAAATGCTTTTTTCACTATTTCACTTGCTGCTTGAAGTGTTTGCCTTGTAATGGGTTGCACATGGGTCTGCACATAAACATTCATCAAAGCAAAAAAATTATGAGGTTAGTGACATGAAAAGAAACAAAGAGCTTGACAGGTAAGCCCTAGAAGACCTCACTTGTTAACTATTGTCCATTGTACTAGCAGAAGAAGCTTCACCAAGCTGCCTTTCTAGTGCAATATTCGGATTCTCACCAGCTCCATCTACTTTCCCTTGTGTTTTAGATCTACTTAAAATCTAATTATGCATGATGAAATATATGTCAGATGTAGAGAACTAAAAGCATATTTATTAAGGTATGAAATTAAAATAGATTTCCCTTTGCTTTATTAGTTTTTTTTTAGCATGAGGCCCCTTGCAATTTCTTTTATTATGTCCATCACATTTGGAGCATGTATGCACCAATCTTCTCTTCATTTTGTATGGATTTTGAGGTTGTTCTTGTTCTTATGCTTGCTGTTTTTCTTCCTTCTCTACAGGATCCTTCTTCCTCTGAGTTTCGGGCCTGCCAGATAGTCTTTTCAATGGTGGTGACTGAACCTGTAATTGGCCATAAATTTCTTCCATTTACAACATTTATGAATGGTGTATATGCAGCTTTAAATGCATCAGTTCTCAAGTATAGATGCACAAATGTGTCAGCATATTCATGGTACCAAGAAATAACACAAATTGTATGAACACATGGAATACCACACAGATCCCACACTCTACAGCTACATGTTCTTTCTTTAATATTCACCATATATCTAGTGTGTGAATCAACTAAGATCTTTANTAAGTTTACTCCAACATTTATGAATGGTGTATACGCAACTTTAAATGCATCAGTTCTCAAGTATAGATGCACAAATGTGTCAGCATATTCATGGTACCAAGAAATAACACAAATTGTATGAACACATGGAATACCACACAGATCCCACACTCTACAGCTACATGTTCTTTCTTTAATATTCACCATATATCTAGTGTGTGAATCAACTAAGATCTTTAATTGAGCTTTAGTTGGATCCCATATCCAATGAGGTAACCACTGCCTACTGTCTTATATGAGTGTTGAAATTAAGTGTTTAGCCTTAAGACAAATTTGATCTTTGAATCTGTCCACTTTCTTTCTGTTATCAGTCATCTTATTCATAATGTAAAGCCTAATGTCTTCTAACATTGACACTATAGACTTACTCATTGTCAGAAAAATCTTGCTGTTGAATTGCTCACACATATTGTTGGCCAAAACTTGGCTCTTTGAATAAGTACTAAATCTAGCTCTACAACAATAAAGACATAATTGGAACCATAAAATATTTCACCTGCAGCTGGAATAGCAAATTATTCAATCAATTCTGCTTAAAATATGCTACTAATCATCACAAAGACTATATAATAATTGCCTTATGTGTTTGTTCCTCTCACTTTCTATACAAAAATTTACAATGAAAGTCATCTACATAAGAACAATACAACAATAATTCAGATTTGATTAGAACTTTCTAATTGACAACACACCCACTAAAACAAACTTCATGCATCTCTAGCACTACTTCTAAATGAAAAGTAGCAGCTTTACAGAAGTGCTTGACTTAGCCAACCGAAGTAATGGATTTCATGATGTACATGGTTGATGCTAACAGATATATGGTATCAACCAATTTGTTAATTTATATCACATGTCTTATTCTAAATCTAAATCTAAGAGAAAAACCTATAATTTGCTTGCATGGATTGCTAACAGTATTTTTTGTCTCCTCATTATAGATGAAAAACGGGCCGGGCCAAATTGGCTTGTTTTTATTCGGGCCAGTAGTGCCCTACACGGGCAGTGGGCCTAAGCGGGCAACCCATTTTTTTTAATTATTTTTATCTATAATTAGGCTAAAATCTAACAAAGGTTTAAGTTTTTTTCTTTAGTTATTTTAGTTAAATTACTAATGAATCTAAATAAACAAGACAAAATATAAAGTAATAAATAAAATTAAAGCAAAGAATCAAAGACGTATAAAAAAAATACATGTAAGTGTAAATTTAAAATAAAGATGTATAAGTAACTAAAAAAATTATAATAGTACATACTTTAAAGTTAAAAATACATACTAATATGATTTAGTAGTTTTTTCTTTAAAAAAAAAATGGCCCACTTGGCCTAACTCGGCCTAAACCCGAACGGGCCACGGGTTGGGCCAAATTGTCCCAATTTTATTCGGGCTGAGATATTTAAAACCTAGAACTACTTTTTTTTGGGCCAAAACGGGCCAGCCCATCGGGCCTGACCCATTTCTCCACCTCTACTCCTCATGCGCTCAAACCAGCAAGTTTACCATATAAAAAATTGAAACTTAATTCTATCAACTCATACGCAATTGTAAAACATCAATAAATTCCAAAGTTGATGAATAGATAAAAGAAAGATGCAATGATATATACAAATTGGTACATATAGATAAACTATTTCAATTCGCATTTCAAATCATGGACCTTGTTATGTGTCTACATCTTTTAAATAAAATAATTCCTTGAAAACCTCCATATTGATTATTGGTTATAAAGACAAAGTTGAAGAAATCCAATCCTCATATATCGTAATTCCCTCAAACCAACAAGTTATACAACTAAAAGGAAATAAAATTGGACGTTGTCCATATAAACACAATGAAAATCATATAATCAAAGCCAAAAAATAGATAACAAAGAAGGAAGTCATGCACCCATGATCTTTTAAAAAGTAATTAAAAGTAAAGTACTAAAATTTTCACGAAATTATAATCAATGTCACCAAGGACATTATGTAGGAAGAGTATACTCATTGATACTACATCACACAATCCCATAAATAATATTTATGCAGCCATTGAGTTTTAACAAGACCTAAACAAATATATATGGCGAATTTGACATTTAGATCAATATCAATAATTGAATAAACATTTTGGAGACAAAAGGCAATTATGAATGGGTTAATAGGTCCCAGTATCAAAAGACATTATATGGCCTACAAACTTCAAATTTAGACTAACTCTCAATACTATCATCAATGAGATAACACACTACAACACATCAGGGACTACCATTACATAAAAAAATATCACATATATACAGTAAACATAATAAGGACAGAATAGAACAAAACAAAAATGAAGATAAAAAAAAATTAACTCATCCAAGACCACCATAACAGGTGTCTCAAAACAAATGATTTATCACAAATAGAAAAATAGGCAACAGTTTTTAGAAAACACTAACCTCAACAACGAAAATCAAGAGCTCAACCTCCCACAATGTTATGCGATAGCTTTCGATTCAATTTATTAGGGGTTTTTCACTCTGAATTGCTACAAAACTGGCTCCATGAAGTAGGGATTACCAATTTGAAAACTTGAATTGGAATCCAATGAGCAAAGGGAAATTTTTGGGGAACCTTAAAGCTCAATAGTTTTCTCTCCTTTCACGACATCATATTCTTCTTTTAAATGAGACAAACGATGTCGTTTTGGCCTAGTTAGCAATTAAGAATCCACATAAGCTTGGGATGTGGCATTTAACAATGTCACATCACCCTTTAACAGCCACATAAATATTCTAGTCAGTAAAGTTAGCGAAAATTAGATAGAGGGATTTGATTGAAGCGAAACTCTTAAGTGAGGGATTGCATTGGGGAGCCATTTTGAGAACGCCCAAATTAGTGAAGGACGAAAATGAGATTTTAGCCTAAAAAGAAATCAGGGGGAAACTTAACAACAAGTGAAGTGGCATATTACTATATGTTTCAACAAGTACAAGACTTAAAAATATGAAGCAAAGGTGACAATCAAATCCGATGACCTTTACCCCATGTCAAATTCGGTCAAAGAGAGGACATGTCAATTGTCAATTGGTGTGATGGTAGGGAGATGCCAGCTGCCAGCTGGCGCGTCTTGTGGGCCTTAATATGCAACTTTTGTTTTTTTTTAAATTTTTAATTTTTTAAAAACTGTAAATATTTAGGTAAATAAGTTAAAAAAATGTAATAATTATGTAAATTTATTGTCAAATTGCAATATTGAGGTCAATGAACCTCGAAAGGAATTCTAATTTAATTTTTTTTAATAGGAATGTGATTTTTTTATGGTATGAAATACGTAAAAATATTTTTTCATGATTTTATTTATTTTTGAATACAATAATTATATATATAAGTAGAATAAGTACATAGTATCAATAAATATTTTAAATATTTCATATAATATAAAAGATTAAATTAATTTTTTTTAGTGTTTAGAATTAAATGATCTTTTTGGTTAATTTAAAGAATCAAACAATAATTTTTTTTAGTTAATGGTAATTTTAGTTGTTTTATTTTAAGGAAATGAACACTTTGGTCTATATTAAAAATAAACAATATGATTGCTCTATTTTTTTTTTTTTTAAAAAGAAAGAGTTGATTTTGGTCTATTCCTTAGTGTATAGCATGCATTGATGGACACTTTTAATAATTTTTATTAAAATTACATTAGATTAAGTAAATTAATTATAATTTTCTTCTAAATTGATTTTAACTAAATCTTTTTATATGTTCAAATATAAACGTGATAATTATATATATAAAAAAAATAAAGAATCGTATGACATTAAGGAATATTTTAATTATTTCATCCCATTTGGTAAGTGTTTGCTTGGAGGTCCATTTTATTTAGCACTTAAATGTCTTTTTCTCAAGCACTTAAACTAGAGGAAATTTTTTTTTTGTACAAAAAAGTCTAAGATGAAAGAAGAGAATGTTATCACATTTTAAAATTAAAGTATATCATAGACTTGAACAAAAATTTATAATAATACTTACGGATTGTTTACTAAAAAAAGATTGATAATAACAAGAATCAAGCATGACTTTACAAGCTAAGTACTTCAATCTTTATTTTTTTTGTTTCTTTTGACTATGATTTTAAGTTCAAACACAAAATTCACAAACTTAAAAATAATTTTAATACCAATAAGTTACTTCCATCTTTACTAAGAGAATCAACTCCGTTGACAATCCTACAGTAATATGCACGAAAAGCTAAAGTTTTTATTTATTTATTTTATTTTATAAGAGAAAAGCTAAGGCAACTTTGACTTCCAAAGGACACGTTTAATTTCAGTCCTCATGCATCATCAGCCCATTATTATGATCTCAGAAAATTAATTTTAGTATTTTTTTTTTTGTCAAAGAGTCATTCATTTTATTTTAAGAAATGTCCTTTTTCCTTTCTAAATGTGGTTATGCCAACCACCAGCCCATGGATGTCTCATTCAACGAAATTAAATTAGCGAGTTTACACAAATTTTATAATCACCATGATTTACATAAGTGGGATTTGGGAATAATGAGTTAGATGCCCCTATATAAACTTTTATTTTTGAGCAATGCATATTATTCTTGGTACAACAACAGGTCAAAAGACCATATCCTCATCAAACCTAAACTACCCTTATAAAATATAACTTAGATAAAACTTACAATATCATATTTTTAATAAGGGACATTTATGTATTTTACAGTTGATTCAAATTTCATCCCATATTAATTCTATAAAACTATCAAACTATGAAAAAAAAAAAATTGCTATTACATTCCCATTTTAATTTCATGAGTTTCATTTTGCACTAATTAAATGATCCCATTGTTAATCTTATACTTTGTCACACTAATATCATTGATATAATTTAAACTTAAATTGAGTCTATCATAACTTTTGTGT
>QAOA01008365.1:19822-40330 GCA_003255065.1 Cercis canadensis
AAAAAATTTTGGTATTTGTTTTATAACATGCATGACTGAGAACAGGCGGGATTAAGAATTTGGCGACTAGGAAATGAGAGAGTCGGGGAAAGGAAAGTTGAGTGACACTCGTTTGGTTAAGGGGAAAATATATGGGTGGGTGGCGAGTAGGTTATTTGCTCCACCTAATCCAGGTTTCTGAACTCTTAACTTATACTAAAAATAACACCAAAAATATATATATATATATATGCTAAGAATAAAATACATTTATGGTGTGCCATGATTTTCAAAAAAATGCCAAGAATAAAATACATGGGTAGAAGGCTCTCTTCAGAAGGAGATAATCTTGTGTTCAAGGTCCTATTTTGACAAAAAAGAGAAATTTTCAAAGTGTTCATCCACACAAGGTCTTTGACAACAGGACCCTTAGAATATGGATGACTTATCTCAAGTTTAGTAAATTTTGCTTCATTTAAAAAATAAAAAATAAAAGAGAATAAAAGATGGAGAGTATATTCCATACCTTCAACAAATATGCGGACCTTTGACAATTTTCCTAAATCAACCAAAAATGAATTAATTTGCAACTATAGGAATCATAACTTGCTAATAAAAAGTAGAAGAAAAAAGAAGAAGTTATGTCAGATTAATTAATTAATTTAATACTTATTATAGAAAGTAATTTCAAGGTCTAATAAAGAAAACAACATAATAGAAGTAATATATACGCAATGCACATTATAGAAAATGGGCACCAGTACACAATGAATAATAGCCACTCATTTGTCGCCTCATAGCTAAGAACTATACATAATTGTATATAAATTAAATGCTTAATAAATTTAAATTTATATGGTTTGACTGAAATTATTTTCTGTCAATTTTAATTTTATTAACTGTGATTTGTATGTAAGTGTGTACTGCCTCAAAATGCGGCACACCCTATTATCATGAGCTAGCTCTATTCATTTTCCGTAGTATAGCCACGAAGATAAAGTGCAGTAGCTAAAATGTAGTAAGGAACTTATCCTATATAGTTACTGTATCATACTTGGCACTGGTAAAAAAGACTCTATTATGTTAAATTTAAAGGTTTAAGGTTGAAACCGCATTATTTTTTGCTTGTATAATTCTTTAAGGTTATGATAGAACTATACTGTTTTTTCTGCCCAATATCAGATATTTTATAGCTGGGAAAAAAAAAAAAAAAAGACTTGTCTTACCGCTGTTGGGGATCTCAAGCCCGAATGGTGTCTCCCAATAATTCGTGCGGCATATAAATCCACTGGTTGCGCTGAAGTCGCAATCCCCCTGTCCACAATGATCTCTACAAACACCCTTGACCCACGAAACCTCAAATCCAAAGACTAGTGCCCTGTGAATATAAGTATAAGACTAGTGCCCTGTGAATATAAGTATAGGAAAAGCTTTTGTTGTTTCTTCCGTTATCCTCCCGAGACTGACCCCACAAGGACGTAGCAGAAACAAGAATAACACGGCAGTATACTTTTAAACTTTCAGCCTCTAGGTAGCCGGCGATTGCGTAAAAATGGCCTTTGGAATTCCAGTTGATGCAGGAAGCAGTATCCACATACTCAGGATCATCACTCACTGGATTGCTACAGTTCAAGTATATTATATGCCGAAATAAATATGCATATGCATATGTATCCACGCTAACATAAGAGTAAGCATCAGTAAAATTAGCTTTATATAGGAAATAGCGGGGAATGGAGGAGCAATCAGTGTGTTGAACAGCAGGATCTACAAGTCGGATTGTGAAGTTATTGTANACTGGATTGCTACAGTTCAAGTATATTATATGCTGAAATAAATATGCATATGCGTATGTATCCACGCTAACATAAGAGTAAGCATCAGTAAAATTAGCTTTATATAGGAAATAGCGGGGAATGGAGGAGCAATCAGTGTGTTGAACAGCAGGATCTACAAGTCGGATTGTGAAGTTATTGTAGTTGATTGACTCCACATAGTATCTTCCCGAGTATAAATACAACACTGTGATGTTGTTTTCACAAGCTAACTCATAACTCCGGTTGCCACAGTTCGGCGGATCATGTTTTAGTCGGAAAGGATGGGTTATGTTGGCGACTTTGCCGCATGAAGAAGGGGCATAAGCTTGTTGTTTCTGAGCGATACAAGTTTGTTGGAGTAAAAGGGTGAACAGAAAGAATAGCAAAAGTCCGAGAGAGGTAGGATAGATATTTGTCTGGTACATGGCCGGAAAATTAAATTGTTGGCTGGATAACAAGACTTCTTTCTTTTCCTCCTAATTCTTTCACTTTAAAAATTTATCTACTTAGATAATCTGAGATGGCGCGACATCAAATTGATGGCTGGACCACAAGACCTATGAGTTATGTTTATTCTAACCTCAAATCTTTACTATTTCTTCCCCGTATTTCTTTAGCTTTTTATATTTAAGTACTCTTAGCACAATTTGATGGCTGGACCACAAGACCTTAGTTTTTATTTAACTGATGGGATGCCACTTTAAAGGAATAATAAAAAATACTTAGTCCAAGATTCCCTTGTAACAAACTCCATAATAGCACCTAATATCTCTAGGTGTTATTATCTCTAGGATTAGTTTGTCTCTATTTTGAATTTAAATGTTTAGGGTTTTTTCATACCCTTGTATATATATGCATTTATTCAATCAATGAAGTTAAATACATTTTCCAAACAAACTATCGTCATTCACATTGAATCTTTATCAATTCTGCAAAAGATTCATACAATTATAACCATATGGTTAAGATTGTGCCACCTCATGTCTTTGAAATCTAACCGTACAAATAATTACACAAGATTAACATCTTTGCCCCTAGAGTTACAGTATATGACTAGACTGTGCCACCTCATGTCTTTGAAATCTAACTGTACAAATAATTGGTCAAGATTAACATCTTCTACTTGTAGTGTACTTTCAGCTCTTCTTTTCTGGGTTGTTTCCTTGGTTTGTCACTGGAGCAGACTTTGTTAAGCAAATATGATAAATAAACGAGTCCCACTGACAAGGACCTATTGGTATCCGCAACTACTTATAGATCTCTGTCCCTTGCCCACAAGACATATTGGACGATGCTGTTAATAGATGTATCATTAATGGTCTTTCAACAAAGTTGGGACACTAATTGCTTGTAGACTTGGGAAGAAAGTGTCCACCCAAGACTTGGAATCCGAGTCCGAGATCAAATTATACTCATCCTTATTTTTTGTTTTTTTGTCTGTTTGTCAACACGTTAACCAAATAAGGCGAGTGATTGTGTGTGAAATTTTTTTCGAAATTAGATACTTCAATTCATGAAAAGGTTGGTCTAGACTTTAGATACATATCCTCATTTTCTCATAGTTATAAGTCACACGACAATAAAACCTATGAAAGCTCATAGAACTTGTAGTCCTCAACTCCATATAAAAATAAATAAATATGAAGTACAATATTCTGATTTGATCCTTTTTGTTTTTACTTTATTACCTACTAAGCACATACATTTAATTTTAATTCATTTACACTCTCCCCTAAAAAATTAAATCATATAAATGGAAATACAGGTGATGTGATGGTCACATGCACGAAGAAAGCTTCTCTCTAGCTTGCCAGTGTTGAAGAAGTGAATATTCTAAATGGGCACGGCTTGCATTTTCAACATGTTAACCAAATAAGGGGAGTTGATTGGGTGTGGAAATTTCTTCAAAATTGGATACTTCAATTCATGAAAGCATTGGTTTGACCTATACATACATACTCTTATTTTCCCATGAATTACAAGTCACGCGACAATAAAACCCTTGAAAATTCATAAAACTCGTGGTCCTCGACTCCATATAAAGATAAATGAATATGAAATACAATATTCTAATTTGATCCTTTGTTATTCACATTTGAGTTATGTTTTTTCTATACCTCAAATCTTTACTAATTCTTCCCCGTATTTCTTTAGCTTTTTATATTTAAGTACTCTTGGACAATTTGATGACTGGTCCACAAGACCTTTGTTTTTATTTAACTGATAGGATGCCACTTTTGTCATTCACATTGAATCTCTATCAATTTTGCAAAAAGATTCATACTACTGTAGTCATATGGTTAAGATTGTGTCATCTCATTTCTTCGAAATCTAACCGTACAAATAATTCCACAATATTAACATCTTTTACTTGAAGTGTACTTTCTGCTCTTCTTTCCTGGGTTGCTTCCATGGTTTGTTACTGTAGCAGACTTTGTTAAGCAACTATGATAAGTAAACCAGTCCCACTGACAAGGACTTTTGATTGGTATCCGCAACTACTTAAACATGTTGGACTATGCTTATGAAAAGTCAAAGGGAATCCGAGTCTGGCATCAATTTGTATCTATCCTTATGATTGTGTTATTGTCTGTTTGAATTCTCTTTAGAAAAGTATTCTCTTATTGCATTTATTCTTATTGTTTGGTCTTTGGTGAGCCTTTAGTTTTATTTGAATGACATCAACACGGTTTCCTTCTTTAATTTAGTATTTCCAAATATCAACTTGAACCTTTTTTTTTTGGGTAAAAAAGGAATTCAATATACCAAATAATAAAGGCTGCAAGATAGTTCGTACGATTATAATGAATCAATGATCATGACAAAGACACTTAAGACAAGGCAAAAGAACCAAAAACTAAAAGAATTTATATTTAGTACACCGTTGGTAGAGTTTAAAATTTATACAAACGGCTTGATTTATACATTTTTATTTTTTGTAATAAACACTTCATAAAAATCATCTTAACGATTATCTAGATAGTATTAGATAGTTTATCTATTATTAACTTCAACAAAACACGATAAGAAATTATCAAATTAAAATTTATATTTAAAATTAATCATGACTATTTATTTTATGTTCTTAAAATTTTTGTATGAAAAATACAATTTTGAAGTATAAAAATATCTTAAATTGAGATACATAAATAGGTTAAGAATATTAATGTCTAAAATTTGACTTATTATAAACAGAACTATAAAATTTCAGTCGCTTGTATAAATATTTTACTTTCTATTACCGATGTACCAAATAATAACTCAATACTAAAATGCTTTAGTTTCTAAAATGTTATGAGAAATTTTTGTGTATCGTAAGAGTAATATTTTTATAAATACAAAAATAAGTGGAACTCGTGTGGGTCCCATATATAGAGGTATTAAGAAACTGAGCCGGTGAGGCCAAGCATGCTGACAAGAGAAATGTTATAAGCAAAGATAAAAGATTTTCCTTTTGGCGCTCCTTTTCTGCATCACTTTGTCCCTTAACATGATTCGGTATCCCTATTGTTCCTTGCTGATGGTTGTATTTGTACTGCTTATCAATCTTGGGAGCGGTCACAATGACTGCAAGGAACATAGATGTGGGCGTCATGGCCCGCCTATTCGATTTCCCTTCTATCTTATTGACGGCAAGGATGATTACTCTGGCTATCCTCCGGGATTTGGTCTATCTTGCACGCATCAATATCAGACCATGCTTGAGCTCTCTGCTCTAAAACTCTCAGTACAGCGAATAGATTATCAATCTCAAACTATATACATAAATGACCCCGAAAATTGCCTTCCCAAGCAGTTCCTAAAAATCAACCAATCTTCAAATCTTCCTTCCAAATTTGGAGTTGAACCAATGGACAACCTCACTTTCTTCGATTGTTCTTCAATAGGGTATCAAAAACTGAAGAGTTGGTACCTATCGTATTCATCTGCGCAAGAACTGTTCTCCTGCCCGATTTATGTTGTTCAATCCTTCATGGATGTCGTTGACATGGACCTAGGATCCTGCACCAAGTTGTTTGACGTTACGACAGACATCTATGGCGGGTTCAAGTTGGACCTTGCGGATGATAACAAATTGAGATTGCAATGGTCAAAACCAGATTGTAGTATGTGTGAATCGCAAGGAATGAAGTGCAAATTGAAAAGCAATGGAACTGATGGTGAAATTGAATGTTTCACTTGCCAAACAGGCAACAAACTCAGGTCAACGATACTGATTGCTGCAGGTGAAACATATCCACATTCCTCTTCTCCTTTTCCTTTTCTATTTTTTTTTTAATTTACTTTTAATTTTTCGCCGGGATGGGGGAGATGTTGGTTGGGAAGTTATATTAAGTATTACTGAAGTAGGATGTCTAATGTGCAGGTGGTATAATAGGCTCAATACTTGTAGTCATTGCCTTGTTTCACATCTATAACTATTATAAAACAAAGGGAGAAGATCAGGCAAGGGTGGAAATTTTTTTGGAGGATTACAGAATACAGAAGCCTACAAGATTCTCATATGCTGATATTAAGAGAATCACAAATGGTTTTAAGGACAAGTTGGGTGAAGGAGCTCATGGAGCTGTCTTCAAAGGTAAGTTGTCTGACAAAATTATTGTTGCTGTGAAGATACTCAGCAATACAGAAGGAGATGGGAAAGAATTCATCAATGAAGTGGGAACTATGGGCAAAATCCATCATGTCAATGTGGTTCGATTGCTTGGCTTCTGTGCTGATGGATTTCACTGTGCTCTCGTTTATGATTTCTTTCCAAATGGTTCCCTACAAAACTTCATATCTCCACCAGACAATAAACACATATTCCTTGGTTAGGAGAAGCTGCAACAAATTGCTCTTGGTGTAGCCAAAGGGATTGAGTATCTTCACCAGGGATGTGATCAGCGAATTCTTCACTTTGACATCAATCCACATAATGTCTTACTTGATGACAACTTTACTCCCAAAATTTCTGATTTTGGTCTAGCCAATTTGTGTTCTAAAAATCGAAGCACTGTGTCAATGACTACAGCAAGAGGAACCTTAGGCTACATTGCACCAGAAGTTTTCTCTAGAAACTTTGGTAATGTTTCTTATAAGTCTGATATTTATAGTTATGGAATGTTATTGCTAGAAATGGTAGGAGGAAGAAAGAACACAAACACAAGTCAAGAAACTTTTCAAGTTTTATACCCAGAATGGATCCATAATTTACTTGA
Organism: Cercis canadensis; assembly: GCA_003255065.1. NCBI lineage: Eukaryota > Viridiplantae > Streptophyta > Magnoliopsida > Fabales > Fabaceae > Cercis > Cercis canadensis. The sequence goes on from QAOA01008365.1 coordinate 26,820, forward strand.
AGGGGGAGGAGACATGATAGGTCCCAATCAAGAGCAGAAGTATAATACCAGAAAACTAAAGTTATTCTCTTAGGGTGAGAACAAACCACAAGTGTTTTGGAAATAACTTCTCCCTGTTATTAACATTCATGCCCTTTAAATAGCTACAAACTAAACCAACAACTACAGAAATACAAGCTAAAGATGCTAAACGTGCTAATAACTGTAAGCTAAAGAAGTGTGAGTGCAGCAGAATAGTAGCAGAATCGTAGCCACGTCCATCCACGTCCAATGCCCAGTCTGAGTTGCATGACTCAGTGAGTTAGGTGTACCCCGAGTTATGTGACTCAGCCATGCATGCAACCCAGCCCACTCCACGTTTGTGATGCTGCATGCTTGTATGGGTCCATCTGTCCACACCTTTGCTCACCCCACATAAGGTGTCTTCTCTTTACGTGTACGATAGGATCGACAGATCCTATCAAGACATACGCATCCATATTGAGAATGAGAGAGACATTACAACTGCGAAGAAACTTGCAATTGTGGGACTTTGGTGCATTCAGTGGCATCCCGCAAACCGTCCGTCCATGAGAGCTGTGTTACAAATGCTGGAATGAGAGAAAGGCAAGTTAAAGGTGCCCCCTAATCCTTTTGACTCTACCGGTTCTACTAGTACAAGTGGAATTATTCCAGCAAGACATATGGAGTTGGAGTTGGAAATGATCCATGAACTCGAGTAATAGACAATTTCAGCAAATCGAATGTAATGTTGTGTAAAATACTTTATCATCCCTTTTAGTAATATACATTATCCTTATATTTCAATATCTACACAAAATTCTCTTTTATTCACATTTGTCATGAATGTTTTCAAAATATACTACCTGTTTTAAAAAAAATTGTGTGAAATATATAAGCTTCCCAAATTACCCCCATTTTTCTCTCCTCCCCTCCTTCCATCCATTCATTGGTGATGTTTCTAAAATTGAATGGATCAGCCTATTTCGCATATTTGTTCTAATCTTCAGAGGTCAAGTTGCTAATTTTATAGTTTGTACTATCAGAGAGCTCTCCCATTTTGGGATGTAGTACTCATTTTGAACTCGATTAAACAAGTATGATTTCTAGCTTTGGTTGGTTTGGTGTGTGGCTGGAAGTGATGCCCATTCCTACTCTAGAACGCTAACGAGTCCACCTGAGAATGAGGGATCAGAGAGGACTTCAATGAACGGGAGCACCAAGAGAGGGAATGTTGAGGGGGAATATCAAGAGTGTGTGAGAGAAAGAGAGAGGAAATGGGAGAAAAGATGCAGAGGAAGTATGGAGAAAGACAGAGTGAGAAAAGGGAGATGATTAGCTGAAATTGAAAATTAGATTTTTAAGTGAGGGTATAATGGCTATTTTAGAACTTTTTGGAATATGGTTGCAAAGAATGGTAGAATATATCATCCTGTGACTGTTTGTATATGGACAGCAGCTACTAAGTCCCAGTAATCCCCCATGCATTACTATTGCGCGTAGTCCAGTAAAAGTAATTCACCATAATAAAAATGAGGAATATATCCACCATTTCTATATAATGGCATAACCAAAAAGAAATTTAGCAGGGGAAAAATTCAAATTGATAAAATTATCAAATATGAATGGTTCAAAAGAAATTATAATTTGTATATACAATAAAATATTTTTTATTTAAATGATTAAAATGAATATTATCGTTTGAGAAAAAAAAATTAAAATTATTCATATATTGACAAAAATTGATTAACTTAATGAAGAAAATATTACAATATATTTTATTTAAATATAAAAAACAGAAAATAAAAATTACTGGAGTCTTTACTTGAATTTATTTTTATTCATATATTTAATAAAATATACATCTCTCTGTTCTAGAAATCTTAAATTTGATTTGAATACAAAATTATGTGATAAATTGTAACTGATGATATGATAAATCGTAAATAATATGCTTACATTAATTTTTTTTTCTTGAAAGTAAATAACTATAGTAACACCATACCTTTTGCTAAACTAGTATAGATATATATATATTTTTTGGTTTGATATCCTATTTGCTTCAATCTTCAAAGAGAAGTAGAGTAGGAGGATGTGGATTCCCATGCCAATTGGATCTCGGTGAGTTGGGGAAATAATGTGTTTTGAGCCAACAAGAGCTTGTTACATAACATACTTAGATAAACACCAAGTCAACCCAAAAGTTTAAGCTCTCGTGAGTCTTGGGCCAATCCAAAAATTATATACAACTCCTCTTTGTTTTTTCTATCAAATGTGGGACTTTTATATTCCACATCAATTAATACTCACATGTGTATATATTCTTATCAATCTCCCCCTCAGTATCCATAACTCTCCCTTAATGGGAGGCCCACATGCTTCCCTTAGGAGAAGTCCATTTCCATTCTCCTTATATAAGGTCATCCATGAGAACCACTAACTAGGCATGGCAATGGGGTAGGGCAAGGGTGGGGATATGATGCATTTCAAAATACTTTCTGCGTGCTTTTTTAGAATGGATTCATTCTCAAAGTTCACAGAGACCATAGTGAATTATGAATGTGAGGCAGATTGAGAGGGATTCTTCAAGGAGAGTATAAAGTGAAGAAATTGAGCTGATGACAAATGATAGTTAGGGAGGTTGGTGCCGGTGTGTTGTAGTGTGATGGCATATGATAGGTAGGATAGGAGAGGTCTGAGAGGAAGAGGAAGAGGATACAATCGATAGAAAGTTAGTTTTTCTTTAACCTTTTTTTTTTTGTATCAATTACATATATGAAATTATTAATATACCCCTTACACATAAGGTGGTGTTTGATTCAAGTTTTGAGCTTTTATTCTTGACAATGTCACATTCTTGGAAATCTACATCCTCACTCACATTCTGGAGAGTGTTGCATTCTTGCGTTTGGCATGCACCTAACATTCTTGGAAATGTAGCACAACCACTACCACAAGTCAGCAGCTAATTGGTAGCGATAAACGGCGGCGTTGGCAATGGTCGATGATGACCAGCAACTGCCACCCATGGTGACACAACATTTCCACCTTTCTAGGTGCAAATATTTTGGTTGGAAATAAGCTAAAATCCATTCTTAAGAGTCTCACATTTCCCATGCATAAATTTTTAACTTTTGTACAAAATAAGGGTGTACAAGATTCCCACTTCACATTCCTAGGAATGTGAAATGGAAACCTTGTACCAAATGTCAAGTGTCATAAAAGGCTATTTTAATGTTTTCAAATGTTAGGGATCCATGTAGGGCGGAGACTGTGATCCCCTTCCCCACCCCTAAAACTTAAATGGGCCTCGGCCTTGCCCCTTTAGAGAGCGGGGGAATTCCTCCTGTCCCCTACCAAACTCAGAAAATTCCCTATGGATCCCTACGTAAGCAGGGCATTTTGCCATCCCTACCACCAACTACAAGGGCTCATTTGCACTCCTCCATGGGAACCCATTCCGCACCTCAAAACACATGAGGAAGCCCATTTGCTCTCCTCTCTTTCATGGAAAACATTCGACACCCTAGGTACACTTGAGAAGAGCCATATGCACTCCGATTCAATGAAGGCCCATTCCCACTCCTTCCTCAAGCATTGCAACAACAAGAAGTGATGTTTTGGCCAAATCAACCATGTGCTTTAATACCAAGTTTTGGAGAGATAACATTTTGTGGACCTATGAGAGTGTGTGGCATAACATACTTAGATAAGTACCAACTTAAGCTAAAAGCTTAAGCTTGTGAGTCTTGGGCTAATCCATAAATTATATACAACACCCCTTCCTCTTCACTATCCACTGTGAGACTTCAATAAATCAAGCTAATTAATTTATTACAAATGTAGAACATTGGACAACGGATATTATTACTTGCATTGATAAAAGCCAATAGCATCCAACTTTAAAAATTCAATAAATCTAGCTTAAGAGTAGGAGTTTCCACAAAATTATCTAAAAGAACTGAAATGAAATAACACTGTATATTGTTGTGAAAATTCCAACGCAAGTGTACGTTGTCGTTTGCAAGATGATATCCTATTTGCTTCAATCTTCAAAGAGAAGTAGAGTAGGAGGGTGGGGATTCCCATGCCAATTGGATATCGGTGAGTTGGGGAAATAATGTGTTTTGGGCCAACAAGAGCTTGTTACATAACATACTCAGATAAGCACCAAGTCAACCCAAAAGTTTAAGCTCTCGTGAGTCTTGGGCCAATCCAAAAATTATATACAACTCCTCTTTGTTTTTTCTATCAAATGTGGGACTTTTATATTTCACATCAATTAATACTCACATGTGTATATATTCTTATCAATCTCCCCTTCAGTATCCACAACTCTCCCTTAATGGGAGGCCCACATGCTTCCCTTAGGAGAAGTCCATTTCCATTCTCCTTATATAAGGTCATCCATGAGAACCACCAACTAAGCATGGCAATGGGGTAAGGCAAGGGCGGGGATATGATGCATTTCAAAATACTTTCTGCATGCTTTTTTAGAATGGATTCATTCTTGAAGTTCACAAAGACCATAGTGAATTATGAATGTGAGGCGGATTGAGAAGGATTCTTCAAGGAGAGTATAAAGTGAAGAAATTGAGCTGATGACAAATGATAGTTAGGGAGGTTGGTGCTGGTGTGTTGTAGTGTGATGACATATGATAGGTAGGAAAGGAGAGGTCTGAGAGGAAGAGGATACAATCGATAGAAAGTTAGTTTTTCTTTAACCTTTTTTTATCAATTACACATAAGGTGGTGTTTGATTCAAGTTTTGAGTTTTTATTCTTGACAATGTCACATTCTTGGAAATCTACATCCTCACTCACATTCTGGGGAGTGTTGCATTCTTGTGTTTGGCATGCACCTAACATTCTTGGAAATGTAGCACTACCACTACCACAAGTTAGCAGCTAACTGGTAGCGATAAATGGCAGCGTTGGTAATGGTCGATGATGACTAGCAACTGCCACCCATGGTGACACAACATTTCCATGCCATAGGAATCCAACATTTCCACCTTTCTAGGTGCAAATATTTTGGTTGGAAATAAGCTAAAATCCATTCTTAAGAGTCTCACATTCCCATGCATAAATTTTTAACTTTTGTATGAAATAAGGGTGTACAAGGTTCCCACTTCACATTCCTAGGAATGTGAAATGGAAACCTCGTACCAAATGTCAAGTGTCATAAAAGGCTATTTTAATATTTTCAAATGTTAGGGATCCATGTAGGGCGGAGACTGTGATCCCCTTCCCCACCCCTGAAACTCAAATGGGCCTTAGCCTTGCCCCTTTAGAGAGTGGGGGAATTCCTCCTATCCCCTACCAAACTCGGGAAATTCCCTATGGATCCCTACTTGAGCAGGGCATTTTGCCATCCCTACCACCAACTACAAGGGCTCATTTGCACTCCTCCATGGGAACCCACTCAGCACCTCAAAACACATGAGGAAGCCCATTTGCTCTCCTCTCTTTCATGGAAAACATTTGACACCCTAGGTACACTTGAGAAGAGCCATATGCACTCTGATTCAATGAAGGCCCATTCCTACTCCTTCCTCAAGCATTGCAACAACAAGAAGTGATGTTTTGGCCAAATCAACCATGTGCTTTAATACCAAGTTGTTGGAGAGATAACATTTTGTGGACCTATGAGAGTGTGTGGTATAACATACTTAGATAAGTACCAACTTAAGCTAAAAGCTTAAGCTTGTGAGTCTTGGGCTAATCCAAAAATTATATACAACACCCCTTCCTCTTCACTATCCAATGTGAGACTTCAATAAATCAAGCTAATTAATTTATTACAAATGTAGAACATTGGACAACGGATATTATTACTTGCATTGATAAAAGCCAATAGCATCCAACTTTAAAAATTCAATAAATCTAGCTTAAGAGTAGGAGTTTCCACAAAATTATCTAAAAGAACTGAAATGAAATAACACCATATATTACCAAATAGAAAATGGAATCTAGCTCACAACTCACCCGAAACACAAAATTAAAATAAACCCTCTATCTAAAAGACTCCAAAAATCCTAATCTCTTATCCCTTTGCCTAATCTATACCAAGAGTAATGGAGAAAAGGTAGTGGAAAAAACATGTATCTTTTTAATTAAGATGCCAGCCTTGCACTCACTATGCAACAATGGAAACAAGAAGAAGCTCATACATTTATCATGCTAAATCATGGTGAAATAAGCAGAAATGAATTAAGGTGATACTGAATGGGATTCATGGGAGAAGATGTATGAGATATGGACAAACATGATGAGAAAGAGGCCATTGTGTTTGAAGTGGCCGGAGGGTGGGAAAAAATGAAATAAATAAATTTTGACTTAATAAATAAATGTATTTGTGTGCTTACCTTTTATTTTCTCTGTATGAACATCTAAGATTCTAGAAAGCTAAGCTTCTGTACTGTGGCCAACTGATATTTCAGTTCCTTCTTTGTTTAACATAAATAGTGTTTTTTGTTCATGTAGCTGTTCGTTTTCCTTCGTCAATTATGCTTTTTCATCATGCAATAGTAGGGTTTGCTTTTGTTAGCTGGCTTGTCCATCTGAACTTCTTACAGCTCTCTTCCTTCAAGCTGATGCATTTCCAGTCTTATTAGCACGTAACATGTAACAAGAAAAAAATTAGTGACAACCTAGGTAAGATCATTTTCAGCATTAGGAATTAGAATAATCTTATATATTGTTAAGAAATCTAAACTCACATTGGATTCTTCTTTGCTACTTTCCTCTTCTTTGTCTTCACTACAGTGGGGTGGGATGAGTTAGGCCTTATAGCTCATATCTCTCCGCCTCTGCCAGAGATCGACACATATCATTCGTCAACCTATGGTAATAAAACTACAACTAAAAAATCTATCATTGAACAATTCATGTGACAACAAAGGAAGAGACACTGAAAGCTATTGGACATTTTCAATGATGTTGCAAGGTAAATTAAAACATTTTAAAAAGAAACATTAATGTAACACTAAAAATATCAAGGTGTAGATCAAAGTAAAAAAGTTGAATTGTTAAGAAATCTAAACTCACATTGGATTCTTCTTTGCTACTTTTCCTCTTCTTTGTCTTCGCTACAGTGGGGTGGGATGAGTTAGGCCTTATAGCTCATATCTCTCCGCCTCTGCCAGAGATTGACACATATCATTCGTCAACCTATGGTAATAAAACTACAATTAAGAAATCTATCATTGAACAATTCATGTGACAACAAAGGAAGAGACACTGAAAGCTATTGGACATTTTCAATGATGTTGCATGGTAAATTAAAACATTTTAAAAAGAAACATTAATGTAACACTAAAAATATCAAGGTATAGATCAAAGTAAAAAAGTTGTGAGTTGAGTGAAAAAATTATAAGTTATTCTGATTATCCTGATAAAATTGTGAAGAAGAATTTAAATGATCATTTTGAACTTCAACTATACATACATTATCAATTTTTGTTCCATTTTGTCATGGTCTTGGCCAAAAATATAATCCTTACGCCAGACCTCTGTGTTAAGAGTGGGTTACTTCATTTGAGTTAGAAACTGGTTGCTCTGAGGGGCTTAGATTCTGAATTCAAAACAGATTGGAAGAAAGTGTGAAGTATATATATAAAATAAAAGAATATTAAAGAATGTAAAATTTTAAAGCAAAACTTATCTATCATTAAATGACTTATCCTGCTAAAATGCCTATACAAGTTACATGGAGTGCCTATAGCACTCATCTTGTGAAATTTATTGTTTGATAAGTACTACAAGGTGTACATTGCAACAATGCATGTTAATTCATGTAATATGATACATAAAGGGGGCAGAGTGCTGTTTTTGGCTCCTCTATTCTGTATTGCTTAGTATCTCCTTATTTGTTAACACTATTTTTTCAGGAGAATGAATCTCTTCCATTAATGTTTTTTACATTTTCACTCTTTATACACTAAAATAGGATAAACTGATGTTTTCCTTACAATTCTTTCCTCTCCTTTAAGTCCCATAACAATTGAGTTGATGAATTATAAGTTATTAGCAGTAGTTTTTACAATCCTCAATTTCAGCAATACAAATAAATTACAAATGGTTACTTGAAATTTCTGCCACAAACCTTATCATGTCTTGTCTTGTTGGGTCTTTATTCTGACATTGATTTCTCTGAAGGTCCTTCATTCAAAATGAATAACAGAATATGTGAGATATGAAAAGTTAAAGAAACATCGATGAAAATTAGAATTAGACATAAGTACACTTTAATATGGGAATATTCAAGTGCAAGCGATTTAGAAAGAATGAAAATTCTTAAAATTAAAGACACACCTTCTCTCTTGGAAATGGATGATCATCGAGGACATAATATGACAACGGGATAGCTGCAATTGCTTCATCCGTTGTTCTTGACATTGCCAGTGTTTCAGAATGTGCCCATAGTTAAAGATATTACAATTTTTTTTTTGACAAAATTGATATAGCCTAAGAGCTTCTTTTATTTAAATTTTCTTTTTTGGCCATGAGCCTAAGAGAATTTAAAGATTGAGCTGCTAAACATGAAGAAATTAAGCTTCAAATTGATCTTCTGTGAGTTGTGGTTATGATGAAACTCATGAGATTGTAGGTGTTAAAAACATGTAGCTTATAATAAAATATATGAAAGATATAGAGCAAACTAGCTTATAATATATGATAACATGCATAGGGCAAAGACAGTAGCATCCAACTTTACAAATCGAAGAAATCAAGATTAGGAGAAGGAGTGCATCCATAAAATTATCTAAAATAACTGAAATGGAATAATACCATTATTAATTGCCAAACAGAAAAAGGAACTTAGCTCACAACTCAATTAAAACACAATTAAGATAAACCCTCTGTCAAACCTCCAAAAATCCTAATCTCTTCTGCCTTTTCCTAATCTATACCAAGATAATGAAGAAAATGTAGTGGAAAAGAGGGCATTGTGTTTGAAAGGAATGGTGGCAGAAAATTAAATAATAAATAAATTTATAATTAATACAGTAATGTATATGTGTTCTTACTTTTTATTTTTTTTCGAATCAACGTCTAAGATTCCAGGAAACATTTCAGCTTCCGCTGGGGCCAATAGTGTTCCAATTACAGCTTCTTCTACAGGAAGAAAAGAGAAAGACAACGGACTGGGTCCTTCGTGACTCTTTTTTCTTCTTCTTCTTCTTCTTCTTCTTCAAAGATCGGGGGGATCTGTAGCTTATCATCTTGGCTGTAGAGAAAGTTGTGTGGGTAAACAATGAGTAATCACTAAATTCAAATATTTAAATACAGTTTACAGGTAATTGGAGTGGATTCTTCAAATTGAAAATGAAGACACTATTTGCAAATGGAGTAAAATGGCATCAAAATATACAAACTAATAAGTGGAAAACAAAACAAAAAAAAAGATGGAAGATACAAAAGAAGAGAGAAGAGACCTGACCGCAAGATCGACACAGATATTGACAACAGGAAGATTTAAATGAAGACTGACACTGAATATTTATTCATCTGCCGCCTTCATAGAGATTGCTACAGTGAAACCCTAAGAAAGAAATTTTAGATATAAATCTAAAGTGACATATCAATATAATCCAATATTTTAAAAACATACATCTCATGGGGTTATGGGTATGGCTAGTTTAGATTGAAAGGAACACAATATTGATAATGGAATAAAATGCCTTTAAAGAAGGAGATTTCAAAGGGGAAAAGAAGAAAAACATCGAAAATTTAGAAGAAGAGAGAAGATATCTTACCGCACTCACCAATGATGATATTGATGATAGGAAGATCTCAACAAATATTAGATATGCCGATGTACACAGAGTCAGGATATGCCGCCTCTTTTAGAGAGACAGAAATAGTAAACCCTAAGAAATTGAGAACTTTTATAGGAACACATAGATAAGGTCGGCGATTAGTAAAGGTGGCAAAATAAGCATGGTCTGGCTGTATAACTCGGTGTTAGGGTTGAATTGGACTATGAAAACACTAGCTCAAAAAAATTGGGTCGATTTGGCCCTGCCTAGCCCAATTGGGCCGATTATTTTGTTTTTAATTAATTTATTTATTTTTCCTACACAACTAGATTATGATTTATTTGAGCTAGTTTTATAGGCATGAGTCATGCTAATGTTTGAAAATATATAGATTATATTCAAAATACACACATATATTCATGTATGTGTATTGTGAGGTGATTAAGTGATTTTTCATTTGAAAAACATGGAGTCATCCATTTCACTAGCATATTGTAAATTGTAAATTTTTAATGTAAGAGTAAGAGATATATGAATATGTCAACTTGTTTAATTAGTAAAAATTTTCATTTTATATTTAAGGATATATGATTAAATTTCATGTTCGTTACAAAATGCAGATATATATACTTTCATTTTAACAAAAAAAAATTAAAATAAATTTTTACATTAAGACTGAGTTGGCCCGGTAGCCCGTCGTAAAATTGGGCTGAGCTAGTCATATACTAGCCCAATCAAATTTGAGTGGGCCCAAAAATGATCTTGCCCCGGTTGGGCCAGGCTAGTATGAGTCAACCCATTTGCTAGCTCTAGCCATTAGATGTAAGGGGTGAGCAAAAAATTGAGATACGAAGAAAACCAACTGAACCGTTATCAAAAAATGCTTCTCCAGCGATTTGCTTCAGTTGGCTCAATTAGGGCCTATTTGCTTTAGCTATTTCCTGTTTTCATTTTCAATGAAAATAGAAAATGGGTCTGAAAATGTGTTTGGTTGAGTTTGTTGAAAATATTTTTTAAATTGGGCCCAAATCTAAAAACGTAAAAAAGATGTTTTCACTGTTTCCTTCTCAAATCTTTGAAAATAGGAAATGAAAAATGAAAACACGGTGGTAATTTTGAAATTATAATGACCACCCCTTCGACACCATTCAGGAGCAAAAAAAAGAGGAAGACAATCCACCCTCGGACATCTCCCTCTCTTGCATTTCATCTTCTTCCTTCATCTCGCATCGCACACTTTGCACCTTGCTCTTGCTACTGCTGCCTATTTGAATGTTTATCGGTCTTGGTCTTCCCCTCCTCGATGACGGCGACGCAGTTCCGATCCTCCCTTGCAAGTCATCGCATTGTTCACACTTGTCTGCTTTGCGCTTGGCTGCTCTTTGGTCTCTGCCACTCTCGGTCTCTATCTCACCGAGTCACTACCGCACTAGCCTCCAGGCCTCCATCTCCACTAGCAATTAATTTATTGTTTTTAATTTCTTGCTTTTAATTTTTTGCTCCTTCAATGATTTGTTGTTTATTATTTGGGAATTTCTTGGGTTGATTTCTTCTGTTGATGATGTTATTTTTATATCTCAGACTCAGTGGCTATTTTTAATTTCTTGTTGCTTTGTTGATTTTATAGTAAATATTTGGGTTAATTTGGGTTGAATTCTATTGATGTTGTTATATTTATTGATGTTGGTATTTTTATGTCTGGGTGAAGTGTTGAAGCTGAAGTTTCTTGGCATTGTGAATCTGTATATATTGCGAGACTAGGAAGAATGAGCAAAATGTTTTTCATTTTTTGAAATTTTCATACCAAACATATTTTCATTGTTTTCATTTTTTAGAGACAATTTTCAATTTTGTAAACTAAACATGTTTCTTAAAATTTAGAAACTAAAAATGAAAATGCATTTCAAGAAATACAAACTGAAAATGGAAATAAGGAAACGTTTCCGAAAGCAAACAACCCTTTAATTTTGGTAAATTTTTTGTTTTATAAAAATGTCTGTTTTAGTTGAAGATTTTCAAAATATTTGGTAACCAAAACTGGATGCTACATTTTACTTATATATATATATATATATGAAAAAAATCTCCTCACACTAACCAATAACTCCTACACAATTTACAATTAGCATCTTCTTTATTATTCCTTTGAATTCTGTATTCTTTCTCTCACACCACTGTCCCCTTCTCTTCTTCAGTTCTTCTTCTTTGAACTTTTCTCTCACTTCCAACTACCAAAATTTCCTGAGACCATCACCATTGAGCAAACCCAGCAAACCTCCATCATCATAACCCTTTTTCTCTCCTTTTTTGCATCTCATCCCATGTCAACCTCTTAGGAATTGTCTGAGGTTCCTTGTTGATGGGCAGCACTTCTACATCTTGGACCATGTGTGACAACTGAACATTTTTCATTCTTGCAATCAATAGCTTCCCTTATGGTCTTAGGCTTCGACATCCTAACATCTACTAGTTCATCCTTCAACCCTCCCACAAAGGCTCCAATCAATGCCTTTTGAGGCCAGGCTTTCACCTGGTTGCCCAAGCGCTCAAATTCCTGCAAGTAGTCATGAAATGACCTTGATTGCGCGATCTTTGACAATGCTTTATCAAAATCCTCTAACTCTGTGGGCCCAAATCGGTGAGCAACTCCTGCTCAAACACTTCCCACTTCCCATGTCACAATCGTTCCTTCAACCATGTAGGTCCACTACGTAGCCATTGGTTGGCTTCGCCCTCCATGTGAAAAGAAGCCAAGGGAACTTGTTGATCAGCCGGTGTCCCTTGATATTGAAAGAACTGACGCATGAGGTGGAGCCATTTTGTTGGATCCGTTCCTCCACAACGAAGAAAGTTCATCTTGATGTATTGGGGTATCACTTGGCCAAACACACCTTCTGCCATCTTTTGTTTGGTCGTCGTTTTTGGACGAACCTTCCACTATCTTTTCCCGTTGCAGTTGGCCTAAGAGTTTTGCCAACACATCCTTCACCTCCTTGAACTGATTGTTTATCTCCTGGAATTGGCTATTCATGAATGTTTCCAATCCTTGCATTCGCCCTTCAGTCCCCCGGATCTTCCCTGCCAACCCTACGACCTCACCCTCCAAAAGCTCGATCTTTTCCTTTTAGGTTGCTGTTGACTCTGATACCAAATGATGCAACTGGAAACAATAACTGGTTTATTGAATATTTTTTTATACCTTTACATCACAACCTAATACACTTAAATAACCAAAGACTATAAGACTCGTATTAAACATCTACTACTTAATATGAAAATGTTTCTACTGGAAGGATAACTAAGGGAACTACATTAAAAGATAATGCTGCCAAGACTACTAACTACTCACAACTCTTTTTGTTTAACGTATCAATGTATTTTTCTTTTTCTTTTTGTTTCAATGATAACTTCACCTTCAAATCCTTGAGTTATGAGGTTTCTCAAAAGTTTGTTGAGGTTTTTTTTTTTTTTTTTTTTTTTGAGGTTTGCATATGAATCTATGTTTGGTCTTTCCCTTCTTCTGAATGATGACTTGTTTGTTTTTTTTATGCGTTTTCTAACTCTCAGCACTGTTTTCTTTGCAATTCATGGATTCATTGATGTTTTTATTTTGTGAGAGTTTAATTTTTAGATGAGCATGTGTGACATAAGTTTTAGTTTTCTTTTCAATTTGTATTTCCATTCTGTTTAAAGGAGATTTTTTTTTTTTTTTTTTTTTTTTTTTTTTTTTTTTTTTTTTTTTTTTTTT
>QAOA01008367.1:0-10048 GCA_003255065.1 Cercis canadensis
TTATAATTAATTAATATGACTATGACAGTGGCACTCTCCCCGAAGTTTATGAGCAAATTTTGTGCATGAATACAAAAAACACAAAAAGTTTCCAGAAACGTTTGCTAATATATATACATTTTACTTCTTTTCCTTCGAAAGAAAAAAAATATTTAAATGTTTTCATAAATTTTCAACTTAATGTCTCTGCAGCATATTTATTTGTGTGACTTTTAACAGTAAATTCTGAAAAACATCTTTTGATAAGCAGATGTACTAATTGACACTTTTTTTTTTTTTTTTTTTAGTACATGCATACCACTAAATAGATATTCAAATACACTTACTAGTTTCATTTTATGTGTCAAATGTATGGTCATATCTTAAGCAATTGATGCTTGCTGTTTAATGTATATTGTTCAGGTTGGATTTTGTGGCATTGAAAAATTGAAATTTGATGAATATCCTGAGTTGATTGAGATATGGAATGGAAAACTTCCAGACTGGTCCTTTAGCAATTTGAAATCTTTGATCATGGACAAGTGTGACTTTTTGTCATATGTTATCCCATCACATTTACTATGCTCTTTAAGCAATTTGGAGGAGCTAGAGGTCAGTAACTGTAATTCCATAGAGGTGGTATTTGATCTGCAAGAAATCAAACAGACACATGCGTTGGTGCCATTACGCTTGAAAAATATGACTCTAGTACATCTACCAAAACTAATGTATGTGTGGAACAAAGACCCCCAACAGATTGGCTTCTGCCAACATCTGCAAGAGCTTGTTGCTAATGACTGTCAGAGCCTGAGAAGTATCTTTCCAGCATCTATAGCTAAACATCTTAAGCAACTTGAAGAGCTTCATATAATATGCTGTGGGGTTGAGGTAATCGTGTCGAAGGAAGAAGTTACAGAAGCAGATGCTATTTTTGTGTTTCCTCAGCTAGACGTCCTGTCTCTGTGGAAGTTACCTAATCTCAGAAATTTTTATCCACAGAGACATAAACTTGAATGCCCAAAGCTCAGGGTTTTATATGCGTATCAGTGTCAAAATGTAGAGGCATTCGGCACAGTAGACGCAGAGGAAAAGGATGGAGTTGAAACCCGGCATCCATTGTTCTTGCTTGACAAGGTGAGTTTCGTTTTTTTTATTTTAACCTTGTCTGGTCCATTTTCAAGAATCATTTCTTTCTTCTCCTTAATAAAAGAAAACCTGAGGGTACAAAGTATAACAATAAAACTTGAAGCTGGATGCAGAGCAAGAGACATCTAAATTTAAGTATAATTGAAAGATTATTATTGGAACTTGGCCATTAATACCTACCAATATGCTCAAATGTTTTAATAAATTTTACAACATTTAATTTGTTCATTAATTAATTACCAAATATTCTAGAATTATCAAATCAAACTTGTCACAAAATTAAAATGACACAATAAAAAGGTGTGAATAATGTATCTGAGCAGTGATGTATTAATAATATACATTTTAATGGAAAAAGTAACATGTTTTCCTTTAATTTTAGGGTCATATTACATATTTAATTAGTTATCAATGTAAGAAATATTAACTCATTAATTTCTTATTCTTAATTGGTTTTACAGGTAAATCCCAATCTAGAGGAGTTAGTGTTAAATCAGAAAGCTCTCACAAGCATAAGGAATGACCAATTTCAAGCAAATCTCTTTCACAAAGTGAACATTCTTTATCTGGAAAGCTTTCATGATGAACCACTAACTTTTCCATCTAGCTTCCTTGAAAGATTTCCCAACCTCTCTAAACTTCATGTGTATCGTAGTTCCTTTGAGGAGATATTCCCATGTCAAGAACCATTTTTTGATCATATGGGAAAAATTCCACCAATAAAGGAATTATGCCTTGCCTTTCTGGACCAGCTCAAGAATATAACGAATGGAAATTCTCAAATTGAGCTTATTCTCCAGAGTCTAGAAAAGCTGGATGTTGAATGTTGTTCTAGCTTGACAAATGTAGCATCATCCTCTACATCTTTTCATAATCTTACCACTCTAAATGTGTGTGGCTGTCACGGAATGATATATTTACTAACATCTTCAACGGCCAAAAGTTTGGTGCAACTCAGAAAATTGAAGATAGATGACTGCAAATTGATAGTGGAAATTGTAACAAACAAAGGAGAAATTGAGGGAAATAGAATTACAATGAAGAAATTGGAGTATATGGAACTAACTGGTTTAACAAGCTTGAAGAGCTTCTGTTCCCACAATCATGCATTCGAATTCACATCATTGATAGAAGTAATTGTTAAGAGATGCCCCAAAATGAACATGTTTTGTCAAGGATTCTTGGTTACACCAATTCTGGAGAGTGTGTTAATAGAAGATGATGAAGTACGTTGGGAGGACAACCTTAACAAAACAATAGAACAATTATTCATGGTAAAGGTATGTACAAAATATTTGCTGTTTCCTCCAGTTCCTAGGAAATACACAAAATCATGTGTGTACTAGAGAGAACGTATGAAAATTGAAAATGAAAATTAACATGTTCTGCATTTATAAATCTTCTTTAATTTTTAGATGATGAATTGAGAATTTAAAAATATATGCTGAATTTACTCTTGCAGGATGGCCAGAATTCTGTAGAAGGCTGAGGCTATTATCTATTTGATACCATCCAGGTTTGTCCATTGAAATTCTGCAGTGAAAAACATCGGTGTTTTTTAGTCAGACTTGCTTTCTTGGAAAATCATATATTATATCTCTCCCTTAATTAATAGCAATGGAACACCTCACCTCCTCTTGTATGTCCTACTTAGGAGTACTAAGAAATTAGATTTGAAAAGGCAAACAGAACATTAATTAGGAATATCATTTTACTCTCATTTTGAGAAGATTTGATATATTGGTTTACACAAAATTGAAAGCTTGTAAATTAAACAATGTCAATAACCAAGTTTAGGTCTTACGTTTAATTCCCTAGATAAAAAATTTAGCTTCCTAAATGTAATGGCAAAAAAAAAGGGGGAAAAAGAAAAAACAATTATGGCATCTTGACAACCAATATTAGTTGCTGATTGATGTAAGCAGAGTATCACAAGGAATACTATTTACTTTTAATTTTCCTGTGCTTTTGGATGACTTCGATAAATGATGACTACAGATAATTGACAAATGACTTCAAAATTTTTGTTTTGTTTTTATTTTGTAATCCAGAGTGAAGCAACAGTTACAAATTAAGTAATGTGTTTGGGGATTAATGGTACTTATTAATAATAGGATGATGCTGACAGATAATTGAAGAAACAAGTATTGTTGAGTTGAAGTCTGAGCATTGCTGTCAAGGTGAAAAGCTACAGAGGAGTTCCCTGGCTTTGAGTTCATCTTTGTGAATGATTTATTTTTATTTTTAGTGTTTGTTTCTGGCACGTTCTCTGTTTTTTCTCTTCTGTTGTGAATTTTTTGGTGTTTGAACCGATCAGTTTATCTACTTGAATCTTTAAGAATAAACTTTGGTTGTGAAGATATAACAGTGGTCCAGTTCTAATGCTTTCCCTCTTGCAAGCATTAGCTTTGGATATTGGAAACCAAGGCAATCTAGAGCTGAAGTCTAAGCATTAATTGCTGTCAAGGCGAAAAGCTACAGAGGAATTCCAAAACCTTATGCTAGTCCTCCCTAGTGATTGATATTTAGTTTTAGTGTTGGAATCTTTTAATAATAAAATTAGGTTGTCAAAATATAATAGTAGTGGTTATGTAAGGACTAATAGTTATGTTTTTTCTTTCTTTTTTTTTTTTTTTTTTTTAAAACTTTGACAAAGGTACTTAGGTCAGTGTTGATAGAGGTAGTTATGTTATGCCTAATAGTTATGTTTTTATCAAAAAATTTAAATTTATCCAAACATGTTTTGAGACATTTCTAGAGCTAGAATTTGTTGAAATGTCATTCCCAAAATTGAAAAATCAATCAGTAGCACAAATGCTATCTTGTTGGTATCGATTGATCTTAACAACATTAAGAAATTAAATGTTATATGAAACTTGTAATTTCAAGATAATTACATATAAATTACTGTATCTTATTGGAATTAATGGTTATAAAGATTGAACTCTTAGTTATTTAGAGTGTCAAAAAAGGAAAACATTCTTAATTATTTGATCGAAGAGACTTCATTTAACTTGTCAAGAAATCAAAATCATTCATTTTGAAAGCATAATTCATCAGTGTCCGAAGCCCACTCTTATCCTCCAATGGTCATCAAACGCCATGCAACTCTCTAGTATCTGTCACCAACTGATTTTGGCTTAGGGAGGAGGCAATGAGTGGAGACAGCTGCAAACTCTATCCTAATTCATGGATTCAATGTTCTTAGTTCGTAAACTGGTGAAGAATCCCTTTATACTTCACTAATAGTAGAACACAACTTTAAGAAACCTACTTTAGATCAGTGTTGATAGTGCGTGGTAGCTATGTTATGCCTAATATTTATATTTTTCTCGTTTTTGGTGAAACGGAATTCATTAATCAGTCATGAAAGAAACATAACCGAATAAAATAGTTATGTTTTTTCACATCTATAAATATATATATCTCTTCTTTCTCTCTATCAAAAAGCTTAAATGTAACACTTCATAAACCCTAATCAACAATGTCATTGTAAGTATGTATTCTTAAGTTACTATTTGATTCTATGAGTATTTTGTATTGTACTTTGGTGAAACCAGTAGGGAAATCTTTCATTTAAAAAATGAAACCTGGCTGATATGCATAGGCATTAGTTACAAATGGAAGAGATTGCTAAGATAAAAGCAGAGAAGAATTCAAGTTTGAGGGCAGTTGAATTGTTGAAATTCGGTGGCACTAAAGATGGATTTACTTGAAATCAAATCGATTCATAACTTTAAATGAGAAGCAGTTGAATTTGACCCACAAATTTTCAATAATCTTACCAATTCAAATCAGTTTTATGTTTGTTCTTATTCTCTTCCTTCAATTTTAATTTTTCATGCTGTTTTGTATCCATGAGCATGTTCAGTCTGTGTACGCAGAAGTAATTTGGTAACTTTTGTATGTAGTTTTAACTTATTCCACTTGCCATTAAAATAGTATCCGTACCATTTAAGGTATCTACCTTCTACTATAGTTTCTGACTTTCTATAGAAATGTTTGATCCTGGTTGCTAGAAGCCGTGGACAAAAAATATTCTTTTTTCTTTTGGTGAACACAAAGAACCTCATCAATCTGGGGAAAAAAATTATTATAAATTTATTACAAGTATAATGTTAATATTTCTATTATTCAGAGTTGAACTCTTTAACCCGGACATAACATATTGCTAATTAGTTGAACACTTCAAAAAGCTTATGTAAGGCAGTGTTGATACCTTAAGCAATGTGTGTTGGCATTTTCAAGAATGATACTTAATAAAGGTGTTTGTTAAGCTACATCACTTCTAGGTTTAGCGCTACCCACCTCCTTCATTGAGAGTTTTCTGGTGGGACCCATCTAGTAATTTTGGTATCACTGTAAAGATTTCAAAAAATTGAATCACCCAATATGTGACATAACATACAGTTTCTTATAAAATCAAGAGAATGACACCATATAATAAAACATGTTAGATTCTATTTTTTGGCAAAAGTTAAATTATTTGTTTGATATATTTTTTTATATTATATTATTCTTGTATTTTATAAAGAACTATGTATTCTGGGACATACTAACTCAATTTTTTTTGTGATATTTGCAATGACAGTAAATTTAGCCTATGAATCCCACGAAAAACCCACCAATTAAGAGGTGGGTAGCACTATACCCAAGATATAGCTTAGCAATCACCAATAAAAAATAGGACTATGGTGACTAATAATTGGAGAATTGGTTGATAGACAATAATTGAATGTGAGGGATTGGTTGGGTTTCAGCTTGCTAAGTGGACTTGGTTTGATTTCATTTTCAGCTTGCTAAGTGGACCTGTAATTGGCATTATACTGGACCATGTAGTTGCCAAATGAACCTTCATTTTTGTATTCAAAAGTCTGGGAAGATAGAAGAATGGCATGAGTAAGAAAAAATAGCTTTGACGCTACTGGCTTTGTTCTTGCTGTGATTGGTCTTGTTTGAAATGAATAAGAAAAAAAGACGAAGGACGAAAAGCACACATTGATCCGAAATCAGGTCGTCTAAACCCGTTTCATATGTTTTCGGGTGAGGAAGAAGCTGGTCCTGCATCTGTGCTTCCTCATTTTTCTATTTTAAAAAAGTAGCATTTAAATGGGCTTTTCTAAAATGTGGTGATCACGTGGCCCTTACATGCTTAGTCACCAGAGTCAAATCCTAATGGTATGTGAGAACTTCCCAGAAAAATTAAAGCTACAGAGGAGTTCCAAAACCTTATGCTGGTCCTCCCTAGTGATTGATTTTTTGTTTTAGTGTTTGAATTCATCAGTCCAGCTACTTGAATCTTTTAAGAATAAAATTAGGTTGTCAAGATATAACAGCGGTCCGGTTCTAATGCTTTCCCTCTTGCAAGCATTAGCATTGAATGTTGGAAACCATCTAAGACAATCTAGAGCTTTATATATGTGAAGTTGTGAACTATTGATATTTCACTAATAGAATAACACAACAATTTGAGAAAGGTACTTTAGTCAGTGTTGATAGTAGTGGTTTTGTAATGCCTAATAGTTATTTTTTTTTTTTTTTAAGTATCATAAGCCACTTTGAAAGTCTCCATGGAAATTAAGGGTGTGTTTGGATGGGGTATTTGTAGAGTGTAATGTATTTGTAAAGTGTATTTGAAATGCTAATTTTGAATTACTTTGTTTGTGTAATTTTTTAAGGTATTTTTAAAATTCAAGTGTATTTTTATAGTGACTTTCAAAATCTCAATATAGTGTATTTCAAATTCACTCAAAATAGAGTGTATTTCAAATTTATATTTTTCATGTGCTCTTGATCAAACTTTATTTTTTCCTATTCGAACTTAATTTTCGCCATTATAGGCCAAACCAGTGCTCCAAATTACACAAATATCCCTCAATTCTATATTTAATGTTGTGATTAATATTATTATAGAGCTATATAGTCCTCAAAAGTCCATTAAGTTCCACAACAGACAACTGATTCTACCTATCGTGGGTTCCATGAGCAGATCAAAGACAACGTAAAACATTCATCTACATAATCAAAGCCAATAAATCAAAGAACAAGAAAAAACAAGAAAGAACATTTAAAACACAAAGCTTTCATCTATCAAATAAAAGCCAAAAGGACTGAAAAGTAGATCTGGCCAAGAACATGAAATAGAATTACCACCCTTATATAGCCGAGAAGCACAGAATTCAGAGAGGCAAATATGGCACAGTCAAAGACATATTTCCCAGAATTGTGCTTCTTGTTTTGCAAGATCATATCTTCCTCTGTTATATCAAAATTCATTCTCAAGTACTTGGTTTTGGTCCCCAGCGGAATCTCAGAGACCCCATTTCCTCTCCCATTACCAATTTCTTGCCCACCCACCAACCCCATTGTGATTTGAAGAAGCCTTGTAATGTCTATTAATAGTTTTGAATATTGTTGTTAAATTACTTTTTTTTTTATAATAAAGTATATCCAAACAAGGTATTTTTATAAATACATGTATTTGAAATGCTGCAATTCAATTACATATATTTGAAATACACAATAATTTATCAAATACCCTATCCAAACACAACCTAAGTAAATCCTAAAGAGGGATCAAATGCAATAAGAGTAGTGACATATTTCCAACTTTTCTCTTACATTTATTACATTTGCACACATAATAATATTGGATTTTGTACCCAAAAAAATAATAATATTTAAATTTAATAGGAACAAGTGAAACTTTATATAACCATACTAAAACTTTAATCTAATAGATTAAATTAATTATAACCATATAAAAAAGTTTGAAAGTGAAACTATCAATATTGACTCAAAAATCATGTGTAAAATTCACTTCAATGCTGAAGACAATATATGTGCAGCTAAGATCATGTAACTTTTTCTTATGAGGGTATGTTTGGTAGGGGGAGTTAGAAAAGTGTGTATATATATATATATATAACAATAAACTGATGGAAATTTTTTATAGGATTAATAGAGGAGAAAATATTTTGAACTATTTTCACTAATCCTTCATCTCCTCAAATTATTAATCATACTACACATAATTATAAAATAATGTTTACACCTATATCATTATTTCTTGAAAAAGGAGTAAATGATACTCCTTTAATATTTACTCCTTTCACTTGGTATTATTACTACAGTAATCAAATTAAGAACTTTCATTAATTTGATTACCAAAGAAATGAACATAAACTTTTCAATCAAGGTGAAGAATAATGTATCAGCTATCTCTCGGACATCATGGATGGATAATAAATAAAAATTATTTTGAGAAAGTCCAAAATGTGAGAAGAAGAAAAATTGAAAATGGTTGACAGGCGTTGGCAGAAATAATTAACATACTTATCTAATCTTGATTATATACAATCATTTTGCAAAAATAAGAATTTAAGTTTTTTAAAAATAAGAGTTAAACTCCTTTTTAGTCCCTGAAAAATTCAGCGATTGACAAGTTAGTCCCCCAAAAATGTTCGCTGACAATTTCGTCCTCAAATTATGGTTCCGTACGACATATTAGTCCTCGAATTATGTTCATTGACAATTTAGTCCTCGAATTATGGTTTCATACGACAAATTAGTCCTCGAATTAGTCCTCAACTGAGGACTAATTTGTAGCGAATATTTTTCGAGGACTAATTTGTCGTACGGAACCATAATTTGAGGACGAAATTGTCAGTGAACATTTTTTAGGGACTAACTTGTTAATCATTGAATTTTTCAAGGACCAAAAAGGGGTTTTACTCTAAAAATAAAGACATCAATTCAAGGCAGCATTTTGTAAGGCACATTGGATGGTTGAGCCGATAGAGAAAATTAAATATTGTTATTGTCTTCCCCATCAACGTTTCACCTAACAATGGTTTTTGATCATAATCCATTATTTGATTCCTTGCTTCTAACTTAGACTGAACTTATTATATAGAGATCATGACAACCACAATAAAGTAGACACAACTTGTGAGAAGGATCAAGCACATGAAATGGTCTAAGTCAGTTTAAATAATAATAATGGGTAGAGTTACTGAAAATGACATAAAAAAAAAAATTGTTTAGCAATCCATGTGTTGACTCTAATGTAAAAAATATTAACTGATTAATTTCTTATTCTTAATTGGTTTTACAGGTAAATCACAATCTAGAGGGCTTATTGTTAAATCAAAAAGCTGTCACAAGTATAAGGAATGACCAATTTCAAGCTGATATATTTCACAAAGTGAACTTTCTTAATCTAAAAGGCTTACATGATGAACCACCAACTTTTCCATATAGCTTCTTTGAAAGATTTCCCAACCTCTCTAAACTTGCTATCTCTCATAGTTCCTTTGAGGAAATATTCTCATGTCAAGAACCACTTTTTGATCATGTGAGAAAGATTCCACCAATAAAGGAATTATGGCTTGTTTATCTGGACCAGCTAAAGAAGATAAAAAATGGAGATTCTCAACTTGAGCTTATTCTCCAGAATCTAGAAAAGCTGAATGTTGAATGTTGTTCTAGCTTGATAGAGTATCACAAGAAATACTAATTACTTTTAATTTTCCTGTGCTTTTGGATGACTTGGATAAATGATAAATACTGATAATTGACAAATGACTTCAAAATTTAATTTTTCTTTTAATTTTGTAATCCATAATGAAGCAACAATTACAAATTAAGTAATGTGTTTGGGGATTAATGGTACTTATTAATAAGATGATTATGGTGACATATAATTGAAGAAACAAGTACTGTTGCGCTGAAGTCTAAGCATTGTCGTCAAGGTGAAAAGCTATAGAGGAGTTCCAAAACCTTATGCTGGTCCTTCCTAGTGATTGACTTTTAGTTTTAGGGTTTGAATTGATCAGTCCAACTATTTGGATCTTTTAAGAATAAAATTAGGTTGTCAAGATATAACAGTGGTCCGGTTCTAATTCTTTCGCTCTTGCAAGCA
>QAOA01008369.1:0-116766 GCA_003255065.1 Cercis canadensis
GGGAGAGCGAAAAAAAACTTGGCAAGTTTCATAAAAGAAACTCCCAGCGTGTGACCTCCATTTTTGCTTTTTCACTATTATACGATCATAATGGGGCTAGCAAAGTGAATAAATAGTAACCTCAGGCTCGTCCTTGTCACCTAACTATAACTTAGCTATAGATAATAATATAATGTATAAAATATGCATGGTTATCAACTTATCTTAAGGACGAAATAAGTTACATTTATTATTTTCCTTAAAAAATTTAAATATAATATGTCAACGATCTCGATAATTCATGCTTTCGTTTTATGAAAATAATAATGTGAAAAAAGTTTATTTAAAATATACATAACACTAAATTAAATCCTTCCATATATTTGATGAGTAAAATGGAGATGATACACATCAGTTTCACAACTAATTGATCTCAAATGTGGGGATCAAACATATGCAAATCAAGAAGGAATATATTTGCTGGGTAAAATGGAAATGATACACATCAGTTTCACAATTGATTGATCTCAATTGTGGGGATCAAACATATGCAAATAAAAAAGGACCATCATGCTTCGTCTTCCATTATTAGATTTTTTATGGCACTCAAACTGTGAGATATTATTCTGAATATTTAATCATTGATAGTCTTCAGTATGTATAAACCATTTGTAGCTACTTCTTCTCGAGTCATTAGATGATTTTACAAAGAATTAAGTTTTCACAAAATTATATATTTTTTTATATTAATCAAGACTCATGCACTTATTTGCTTCACAGTTTGTTACTTAATATTTAATATAGGCTTAATTGCAATTTTGGTCCCCCTATTTTAACCACTTGAACGTTTTGGTCCCCCTTATTTAAAAATGAACTATTAAGTCCCTCTATATTCATAAAATATACGTCCATTTATCTTTAAGTCAAAATTCTTAGGTTTATTTCAAGGTGTAAAGCTCTTTGATTTCTAATCTCACCGTTCAGATTGAAGAGCTACGTCTTGTGAATCTACCAATTAAATTTGAGCTCGATCTAACGGTGAAAAGTCCAAATTTTGCTGTTAGATGAAAAATTAATCTAACGGTGAAAAAGTCTAAATTTTACGGTTAGATGAAAAATTATGATTTTGGTATTTTGGGCTGAGTCCCACCGTTAGATCGAGCTAAAATTTAGTGAGGAGGTTTATAAAATGTAGCCCTTCAATCTGAACGGTGGGATTATGAATAAAAGAATTTTACACCTTGAAATAAACTTAGGAATTTTGACTTAAAGATAAATGGACTAAAATTGTACATTTTATGAATATAGAGGAACTCAATAGTTCATTTTTAAAGAAGGAGGACCAAAACGTTCAAGTGGTTAAAATAGGGGGACCAAAATTGCAATTAAGCCTAATAACAACCAAGTGGTGGCTCCACCCCATCCCCACATTTCTTCCCCTCTTAGAGAGAGAAACCCATTCTAGAGAGAGAAGCAGAGGTTAAGGGGAGAGAAATAGAGAAATTTAGGGGAATAGAGAGCCAAAATGTTTTTGCCTTCTCTAATTATTAGCTTTAGGCCATTTTATTTATATGCTTTATTTGTTTTTATATTGCAACTTATTAGTGTTTGGTAAAAAAAAAATATTTCCGATGGATTAAGTTGAGAAATAATTGTAATGACAATATTTATGCCAAAAGCACTGCTGCAGCTTAGAAATCCCCAATATCGCTTTTTTTATTTATTCATTTTTCTCATTGACACAATTTTGTTATTTAGCAATTATTTGTTACATTTTGTCTTGCTTCTTGGCCATTTCAAAATTTCTTTACTAAATGCTAGAATAAAATTAACAACGAGGGAATAATCAAAATTAAACATAATAATAGGAATATTTTGACATTTTGGAAGTAAATGAATTTTTCTAGTTTTGCCATAGCACTAGTGGGGCTTGAGAACGATCTCTAATAAAAATCTTTTCATTTATCTTAAAGTGTGGATCAAGAGTACCGACAAGGGAATAGTCAAGTAAAATTGTGATGACGGCAACCCCTTTGACATTCCGAATGTGAGAATTTGTTTCAGTCTTTCCAGAAGTACTGGTGGGCTTAAAGAAAAACTTTCAATAAAAATCTCTTGCAAGAATCATTTATTTTCATATTCATAATAAGCTGCTTTTTTGCAAATTTTCTAACTGTTACTTAACAGATAAAAATTTCAAAAATTTGCCTATGACAGAATAAATTGGAAGAGGATTGCAATGTCAATCACTACCTCAACAAGTTATTGCCTATGACAGAACAATCTAATTCATTTTTTTTTTGTTTTAAAAGGGGCAACAAGTTATTAAATTGGTAACTATTCCAAGAACATGCGTGTAGGGTGCTAATATTTTTCTTACATGTAATCATCAACTCCCAAACCCAAACTCTAAAAACATAGACCATTTTTTAGGTGTCAAATGACTCCATTCCATTTGTTTGAGATAGAATAATACGATTGGTGGTGACTTCATTCTCTTGCATATCATGACATACTATATATATATATATATATATTTCCGTGGGATTTCGCCACTCTGCATCATGCACCGTAAGGGACATTGCGACAGTAGTTAAGATATACATAAAAAAAGAAAAAGAAAAAAAGATATAGAGTAGAATGGTTGAAAAAAAATAGAATGAGTAAGAAATGATGCATCGTTCAATTCATATTTAATTAAATCTATATTGATCACAAGAGAGGGGGTTAGGCTTACACATATATTTTAGGAATGACTTTAAAAGCATTATGGACTGATTCTTACTATGATTAGGTGGACAGTAGACTTGGCAACTAGTAATTGTGTTTGCACGTGGTAGGTAGAAGTAAAAATGGAAAAGTGGGACTAAATATATACCTGAATTTCTAATGTAACATATTCTATCTATAAAAAATAAAAAGAAACTATAGTAATGCAAGGGCCTTGGCCCCCCTAAAGAAAGATTTAGAATATATATATATATATATATATATATATATATATGTATGTATTATTGAAGCTACATAAATGATTTTTGTTTTGTCCCCCAGCACAAAAGAAAAACACATATATATTGAAGGACCTATTTTTAGAGGGAAAAAAAAAGATGAAGGTAATATTGCATTCTTAATTGACCAATATGAAAATACTTTTGCGTATTAGAATTTTACTCTTTCATTTATAGGTATTTAGTCAAACTTTTCTGGTAAAGTACATGCTACCTCCAAACAAAAAAAAAAAACTTTTACTTACTAAAAATTAAAATTATCTGGTTTCTTACCTAAAATGATACTATGAGTGTTACTTCAGCATGACATATTAATCCCTTTCAAAATTATTATACACTGTATCATATAAAAAAGCTAAATACTACAGCAAAATTTGATACATGAAACTATGTACGTAATGAATTAATCACACAGTGCTTGATACATGCATGATTCGAGACCAATATTAAATGTTTGTTGAACTATTAAATGTTTATTCCTCTGCTCAAATTTTTTTCATGCTTGACAATTGTTTGATAATATTTCAGTACCAAGTCCACGAGGAATGTTGGAGACTATGAAGTCATCAACAAGGCAATTGGGAAGCGAGGGAAAAGGCACCAAGAACATATTGTAGCATGTGGTGAAGGCAATTCTACCAACTCTGTACCAAATTCTGGGAAAATCAATGATAATGTAGAATAGCTAGAAAATTGCCTCTACATTTATTTATTTTGTTGGGATTTTTCTGTTTTGTTCTAAGTTTAGGGTTGGGGAATTTTATTAATTTAGAGTTAGTTTTAATTTTGGATTATAAAATATGTAAAGTCCAAGATCAAACTTTGTAAAGTTTGTTTAAATGTTTTGTAATTTCTTTACTATTAACATAACATATCATTGTAAGAAAAAAAAAAACTTGAGAAATTCCTCACAGACAAGAATCCATGACAAATTCCGCGAAAAATAGGCATGGACATTTTTTTTCAATATTTCTAACGCCTATTGTAAGTTCGTGAGAAATGTCGCAAGAAATTTTGTGAGAAATTTGTTTTCCACGAGAATTTTTCTCATGTCTCAATATCCGTGAAAAAGATCGTGACAAATGTGTTTCTCATGAATTTTTGGGTGTTTTCTCATTAATTTTGTCCATGAGAAAATCTTTGTTTTCTTGTAGTGTAAATGTTGTCAAATAATAGTATCCAGACCACTTATTGAGATCCTTAAACAACTTTGTCTAATTGGTCATTAGCATCATATTTATATTGGGAGAACATCAAAGAATTCAAAGTGGTATTCTTAGTGTTCCGAGCACATTCAAAATCTCTTGCAAAGATTATAGGCATAATAATATTCATTTCATATCAAGTAGAAATTCACTTTATATTCAATCTCTTACAGCAAGGGATAACATTCAATCTCTAGAAACGCATTGTGGCCATCATAATACAATAAAAAAGAAAAGTCAGCAAAGGCTAAAAAGTTCAAAACACCATAATTTAAAACAAAACATCAAGCAGCAAAGCTTAAAAGGTTAAATTTTAAATGTCTCTTGTATCTCCTGCATATAATTGACAAAAATTAATCAAAATGGTACAGAAACAGTAAATCATTTATCCAATTCTCATGTTTGTTTTTATCTTTTTCCAAAATTATTTTTTTAATCTATGAAACCCATAATCTAATTCTCAATTCTTTTCGGGTGGTGAAGCTAGACAAGTTGTTCACTCACAAGCTTCCCTTGTTGACAACAAAGCATTTGAGCTTTTGGTCACTGAAAAGACACTGAGATGTTTCCTACACCTCTAACTCCGAGAAAAGATGCCCTTCTAAATGGCCATAACCAAGAGATAATTTTAGTTAACCACTACTCCATCCCAATTTCTGAAGTCATTTAAGAGTCATGATAGTTTATGGTTTACAAATCTGTATAGCTTGTATGCAAAAGAAAGAAGTTATTTCTGCTATCTAGTTAAATTTATAATTTGAAAATGTTTTGGGCTACTAAAGGCCTTTTACCTTTTGTTTTGATGGAATGGCATTAATAATCAGCCTCATCCATTTCTTATTAGATCTAGGTTGATGTTGTATCTTAATCTTATTTATTAGTTATTTTCAGCCATTTGTTTTTGCTAAAAAAAGGTCAAAAATTATTAGCTAAACAATTCATTGGCATCATATTAGAGCAAAACAAGTAGATGCTGACCACAAGCACGATTACAGTAGCCCATAACATTAACCAAAATACAACTATTACAAACGAACTGCAATCTATCAAGATGAGAAAATTAAATGTAAATAGCATTGGAACAAAAACAAGCTAGGAACAAAAGAATAGGTTACAATAACACATAGTTAAACCCCCCTCCCCCGTCCAAGGTAGACACATATGGAACTTCTTAATCTTAATTGCAATTAATCAAATAGAGGATCATGAACCATTTCAAAAAAAGACACTTCTTCTTGATCATGCTCTTCATATTTTCTTAACGAAACTATGCTCTCCACGTAGATAGCAACATTCAAATAATGAAAGAAACCAATAATATTTCCAAGAGGTTTAATCTCTTGGGTTTGGAGATCATACAGCACAATTCTTCCATTGCTATCTTCCAAAAGGAACTAATCTTCTTTCCAGAATCCTAATGGCATTTCCACTCCCACAAGGGGTCCAATAGTTAAGTGCTTGGTCCAAGATCCTTCATTGCCATACTCTTCCATTACCCACAAATCCAAGAAATCCAAGCACTTCTCTTGCCCATAAAAAGGACAAACAATCATAGCAAGGGATTCTTTAAACTTAACAACATGGCTATCAAATGCAAAAATTATGTGGCCATCAAATTCTCTTGGCGAACTTACAAACCTTATAATCCGAAAAATTTCATCAACCATGTCAAATGCAACAATTACCATGCCACCACCGTCATAAGCCCTCCAGTGAAATGCTCCATGAACAAAAGTATCCATACAAGCATATCCTAAAATAGAAATAGAAGATGGCACGGAGCAATCCACTTCTCTCCAACAACTAGAACTCAATGTGTATAACTGAGCTTGCCAAGGCTGAGAATGAGTAAGCATAACTATTTTGTAATCATTAGTTTTGGTATCAAAGCCAAACCCACCAAAGTATATGCTCTTTGGTGCAAAATGGCAATCAGGTACAAATCTGGATTCTCTCATGGAAGGGTTGACTAATAAATTGTAGGGATAGCTACAAATAAAATATAAGCCATTACAAGGACCCAAGATTTCTACTTCGGAAATTTGATTCTGGTTGATAATTGTATCCAGAATACTCACAGAGGAACTGTTTATTGCTTGGTTGAAAGAGAGCTTAGAAACAACTGCTCTTATGATGTGGCCTAGAAGAAAAGGGGTAGTATGCCTAACAAGGAGGGTAATATCATCTTTTGTGTTGATTTGGTTAAAGGAGACAAGGTGCTTCAAGATAAAGTTAGGATTTGTGATCAAATGGCACCAAGATTTGTGAACACATTTAAAACGCATAAGAGATTTCACTGGCAACTTTGATAGGATATCAGGCACCAAATCTCTTAGTGGATCTTCATTTCTAGCCATCTGTGGTGCAATTAAATCTTGGCACAGGTTCTTCTATCTCTCCACAGAAAAGTGTCACAATCTTTAGTTGAATTCTTTTCTTTTTTAAGAAAAATTGGGTATGATAGAAGTGTCTTAGTCTTCTTCTGCACTCAGCTTTACCACAATCGCAATGTGTAACTCTTGCTCAAATGCTACAAAAACAAAGAAATATATCTCAAATGGGCTACTTGCATATTAACGGACAAGACACAGTGGGCAATTAAAAATATTATTATACTGGCAAAAACAAAGAGGTTCATGATGCATAGTTTAATGTGCAGGAATGCATATTCTGATTTTGATGACTATATTGCATGAAAATCCCAATTGTTTGCATAAAATTGTTTTGATAACTCAGTCATAAAAATTTTGCAAACAAGACCAGCAACTTTTTTGAACACGTCCACCAATATTGAAAACTACAATTTCTACAATGTCTAAAACCTTCACAAAACAGAGAACCACAATTACCTATTCCTATTGAGGAAAGAGCATTTCAGAGTAGATTTATTTATAAAATTAAAAAAAAAAAAACAAAACAGAATTAGCAGCGAGCGGAAGCCAACCCTTGCTAACCAAAATAAAGTCTGAGAAGGGGTGACGCCACTGGTTACAGCGGTTTCCACCCTGCCCCAATTTCTTCCCTTTTTAGAGAGTGAAACCAGTTTCTAGAGAGAGAAACAGAATTAGAGAGAGAAATAGAAAGCAAAAAATAATAATAAGGACCTAGGGATGGCGCCACCGGTAGTGGTGGCTCCACCCCATCCCCACCTTTCTTCCCCTCTTAGAGAGAGAGAAACCTATTCTAGAGAGAGAAGCAGAGGTTCATGGAGAGAAATAAAGAAATTTGGTGGAATAGAGAGAGGGTTTCTTACCTTAGCTACCGATCAGTGATTTTAGAGCCAAAATAGATCAGTTTTCCTTCCAGATGTAAGAGGCGAGGCAGAGGCGGAGTACTGTGTTCTTCTCTGCCATTTTTTTTTTTTTTTTCTTTTGACGATTTGTTTGGTCTGGTCTGCTTACTTTCCTTTCAAAATAAGTGTTGCCCGTTTTGAATTATAACTTTGAAGCTCTATTTATCTTTTGGATTGGGCCACTAGTTTTTACCTTGATACTGGGTTTGATCCATTTATTTGCTTGTCTTTCTTCTCTTTTCAGCTGGTTGTTTTATTGAGTCTAGACGTGTGCTAACTTTTTGTTTGAATAAATTTATATTTGTGTTTTTAAAAGATTTAAAATTTAATAAAATAGTCTTTAAAAAAATATTAACTACAAAATAGTCATAGAAAGATTCAAGATTTAACAATTAATATATTATTTTGTTATGTTTATTAGTTCTTTCGAGGATTATTTTGTAGTTAGTTTTCTTTAAATGAATATTTTGTTAAATCTTAAATTTTTCAGGGATGCAAATATAGGTTTTCTCAATAATTTTTTATAAGGAAAGATGTGTAATACTAGAGTTGTAGGGCTGAATCCAAGGGTAACAAAGATATCCAAAAGCTTTAAGGGTTGAGTACTTAGGATTTTGTTTGAATAATTTTTTATAAGGAGAGGACATATGTGATATTGGAGTTGGTAATCTATTAATTATAAAATTTTCTGTTTAATAGACAAATGACCAAAACGTGAGAGGTAGGGAAGTATGGTGTAATAAGGATAAACTAGTTTCAACAATATGTCTATGTTTTCTTTCAGCAAGTCCATTTCTTTTTCGGGTATAAGGAAGTGTTGTGAAAAATGAAATTCCATGATTAGCCAAAGAAGACTTTAACTTAATGAATTCACCTACATTCTCTTAGTGAAAATAAGTAATTGAATGATTGAAGTAAGATTCCACGAGTTTTAAATTGAATAAAAACATGAAATACATCTAACTTTTGCTTAAGAGGATAAAACCAAGAATATCTTGTGAAATGATCAACAAAAATTACATAATATTTGAAATTATCAATGGAAACATAAGGGGAAAGATCCCATACATAAGCAAAAATACATTCTAATGGTTTTGAGCTCCTAAGACTAGAAGTAAATGGCAAATGGTGACTCTTATTACAGGAGCAAGATGGGCAGTCTTGAATGTCTTTCTTAATAGGAAGATGATATTGAGCAACTAAATGTTGAAGAGTACATGATTGTGGCTGGCCTAAGCGATCGTGCAAAAGTGATGAAGAGGAATGGCGTTAAGCATAGAACACTTGAAAAATTGAATAAAAACATGAAATACATCTAACTTTTGCTTAAGAGGACAAAGCCAAGAATATCTTGTGAAATGATCAACAAAAATTACATAATATTTGAAATTATCAATGGAAACATAAGGGGAAAGATCCCATACATAAGCAAAAATACATTCTAATGGTTTTGAGCTCCTAAGACTAGAAGTAAATGGCAAATGGTGACTCTTATTACAGGAGCAAGATGGGCAGTCTTGAATGTATTTCTTAATAAGAAGATGATATTGAGCAACTAAATGTTGAAGAGTACATGATTGTGGCTGGCCTAAGCGATGGTGCAAAAGTGATGAAGAGGAATGGCGTTAAGCATAGAACACTTGAGGAGGATAAGTGTGATTCCAACTTGGGCCTTGAAGAAGGGTTGCCCTCATAGTCAGATCCTTTACACAAAATCTAAATTGTTTTTCATGGAAGAAACACAATGAACATTGTGTAAATGAAATGTTGAAGAAAGAGATTTGAGTTGAGTAGAGCCAAGGTGGGTAATTGAAAAACTTGTACCATTACCCACAAGCAAGTGATAGTACCAACAGAGTCTTGTTTCTGATACGAGGTATTGGAGTCGTTAGTGACAAGATGGGAGGCTTTAGTGTCTAAAAGCTAGGGTTGAGGATTAAAGGCCGGTTGGGTGGTGCTGTAGTTGGCTTTAGGAGGTTTGTTAGGTCTAAGGTGAGGAAAACTTTTGTAGCACCGGTTGGCTATATGATCAGGTTTAAAGCAGAGTTAGCATATGATGGGAGATGAGGAGGCAAATAGGTTAGATTGGAGCTAGTTTTTGTGAGGGAGAAGAAGATTTGGATGAGGGGAATTTATTTTTGAAATGAGGTGTTTGATGCTTGCTAGCAATGTTGGTAGTGAGAGGAGTGATATGGTTTATGTTTTTAAATTTTTTTAAGATAAGTCTCAAAGTCAATAAGCTTATCCCTTAATTCCACAAAGGTGATGAATGTGTCCCTAGCCCTAATAGGGCCAGATATCTCCTTGAACTCAGGACCAAGTCCATTTAAGATATGGATAACTAAATCAAGGTCATCTACTAGAGTAAAGATAAGAACTACTTCATCTACAATATTCTTCTTATGTTGCAGATACTGATCAATGGAATGATAGCCACGGGTAAAAGTAGAGAGTTGTTCCATAAGAGACATTAATCTAGAACAGGAATGATTAGCAAAAAGGATTTGTAGATGATCCCAAGCTTCCTTGGCAGTGGCTGGCTTGCCAAGAAGATTAAGTACTCCGGGCTCAAGGGAGGTAGTAATGGTGTGGAGGAGGAACTTTTCTTGCCTAACCCACATCATGTATTCAGGGAGGTAGTAATGGTTTTCAATAGGCAGAAATTGCGAATTGAGTGGTACAATCTCAACAAGTGGACCCACTTAAACTTTATTATGTTTTTTTCGCTTCTTTTGACTAAGATTTTGTCAATTGTATATGTGTACAATAATGTGGGTGATAAGTTGGTTTTATATCGCTTATCTTGTATTTATGTTTGATTCTTATAAATTAATGTTTCTTTTATAGGTTTTCACTTTAGAAGTCTTTGGAAGTCACTTTGGTGTTAAAAGAGAAATTTTGGCAAATTTGGGATGAAGGCAGTAGCTTAGGTGCCGTAGCCTCGAGTCTAGGCATGCACCTCAATCTCCGTAATTCAGCAAAAGTCAAGATCAAGTAGCAGCTTGGGGGCCACAACCTCCAATTTGGGCGCCGCAGCCCCCATCCTTAACTAAAATGCACTATTCAAGTAGAAACTCCATGGCCGCAACCCCTGACGGTCAACTCAGGATTTGACTTTCAAATTTCTTATTTTCTTTAGGATTCCTATTTTATTTTAATTCTTTTTTGTTTTAAACTTCTTAGTACCTATAAATAGGATTTTTGAGACTAAATTAGGTTTACACACATTTTTACAAAATAGGCAAGAAGAGAAAGAAGATCAAGCTTGAAGATTAGGATTTCATCATTGATTTTCAGAGTCTAAGAGTTTCTTTTACCTTTTTCTCTTGTACTTATGTCTAATTTCTGTGTAATTATTTTTTCTTTCATAGTTATGAACTAAATTCCCTTCTAGGGCTATGATGTAGCCTAGCTAGGAAGATATGTGATTTTCTATTTCTTTAATTCAAGAACTTCTTTATTAATTGTTTTCTTCTTCTTAATTCTTCATGCTTCTAATTGTTTGATCACTAATTAGTTGAATAGATAATTACAATGAGACTAGGAGGTAATTTGTAATTAAAGATCATAGAGATTAAGAACATAGGTTGCATGTAGGATAGATATACCTCTATGGCCTATGTAGTCAATTAAAGAGAACCAAAAAATTAAGTGAATTTCTAGGTTATTCGCAATTCACATAGGAATATAGTAAGTTCATAACTTAGAGATATTTTTGTTTGACATTAGGAAAGGCTAATAAATAATTTAGGGTTTTTGGCTAGCAATTAAGAAGATTGTTCTTGGTTAAGGAATTAGGAATAGCAAATTGGAATAGCTATGGTGAAATCAAAAGCCCTAGATATTTCTCATCTATCTTTTTACTTGATTTAATATTCTTGCCTTTAAATTATTGTTTGATTTTCAATCTTGATTTGTCAATATAAAATTAGAATACACCCAATTTTGGTACTTATTAGCATCAATCTCCATGGGATGATACTTTACTCTCATTTTATTACTTGAAAACAATAACTTACACTTGCATTAGATTTTTGAGGACTGTGCATTTATTAATATCAATACTATGGTAGTCTAATTTTAGTCTAGATCTTTATTTTTTCTATTTTATGCTTGTACTCTTTTTTTTTTTCAGGACTTCTGTCTAGTGTATGAGAAGTGGAGGGCACAGTAATCTACTACCTTTGGAATCTGAAATCGAAAAACGTGTAAAAAACATTGAAGGAAAGAAGAAACGTCACTATTCTAGCTCAAATCACTATGGAAGATGCCTAGCAAAACAAAGAGCCAGCGGTGGTACCAGTGATGGCTCAAAAAGCATTGAAGGATTATAGAATTACCAAGGGGCCAACCCTTATCTCAGGGATCAATAGGCCATCAATTCAAGCTAACCAATTTGAGATCAAGGCTAGGGTAATACAGATGATGCAAGCCAACCAATTTTGGGGGGGTTAGTAATTGAAGATGCAAATGTACACTTGGCTAGATTTCTAGAGATTTGTGACAACTTCAAGTATAATGGCGCCATTAACGACGCCATTTGACTACGCCTATTCCCTTTTTCACTGAAGGATGAGGCAAGGAATTGGCTATACTCTCTTGCACCAGGATTTATCAGTACATGGGATGAAATTACCAAGCAATTTTTGGCAAGGTTTTTTCCACCAGCAAAAAGCCAAGATGCACAATGAAATTAATACCTTTGTGGAACAAAATATGGAAGGATTACATAAGCTTGAGAGTGCTTTAAGGGCTTATTGAGGAAGTGCCCACACCATGGTTTACCGAAGTGGCTCCAAATTCAAACTTTCTACAATGGTTTGAATGGGTGCAGTAGAACTCTACTTGATGCTGCCGCAAGTGGGTCACTAATAAAGAAAACTGATGAAGAGGCATTCAAGTTACTTGATCAAATGGGAGCAAATGCTCGCCAATGGCCTTCTGAAAGGGTTCCAACTAAGAAAACTTATGGGATGCATGCAATTGATCCCATTACAGCCTTTAATGCCAAGATGGACTCTCTTGCAAAGCAATTAGGCATTCTGAAAGCCAATGACATCCACACTCCTCAAGTCAAATGTGAAGTATATCATGATGATCACTCTAGTGCAAATTGTCCAGTAATGAATATGAATGGCCTATCTTCTCTCGAGAAAGCTCAGTTTGTGGGAAATTCTAATAGGCAAGGTGCACACCATATTCCAACATTTAAAATCTGGGATGGAGAAACCACCCTAATTTTTCTTGGAAGATCTCTCAGAATGTGGCTAACCCATTTGAATTCCAAGCTCAGCCACCACCACCCAAAGTCTTATTAGAAGATGCCCTTGCTCAATTGATAGTGAACACTACTTAATTCATAACAAAGACAGATACTACTTTGCAAAACCAAGCTGCTTCCATTGGCAACTTAGAGGTGTAAGTTAGGAAATTTTTTAATATTCTCTCTTCTAGAGATCAAGGCACATTGCCTTACAATACTGAAATAAATCCTAGGGAGCAAGCCAATGCTATAACTCTTCAGAATGGCAAAGTTATGGAAAAGCTTGAGAAGAAAGCTATAGTGGTAGAAAAAGCACCTTAAGCAAATGAGGAAGCTATTGTACCTATTAAGGAGGCTCAAAAAGGGGAGGAGACTAAATCTAAGTCCATATTTTTTCCTGATAATCCTCCACCATACAAGCTCCGTGTACCGTTCCCTAATAGGTTTTAGAAGCAAAACTTGGACAACCAATTCTCCAAGTTTCTTAAGGTGTTTAAGAAACTCCACATAAACATTCCCTTTGCAGAGGCCTTGACATACATGCCAAGCTATGTTAAATTCATGAAGGAGATTCTCACCAACAAGAGAAGGCTAGGTGATCTTGAGAATATGGCACTTACTGAGGAGTGCAGTACAATCCTACAAAAGAAATTGCCACCAAAATTAATAGATCCAGGGGTTTTAATATTTCTTGCACTATTGGCAACTTAACTTTTGGTAAGGCACTTTGTGATCTTGGTGCTAGTATTAACCTTATGCCTTTTTATGTTTTCAGGAAATTGGGTATAGGAGAAGTTAAACCAACCACCATCTACTTGACATTAGCGGATAGATCAATCAAATATCCAAGGGGAATCCTTGAGGATGTATTGGTGAAAGTGGACAAGTTCATCTTCCCAGTGGACTTTATTGTGCTAGACATGGAGGAGGACTAAGAAATCCTCATCATTCTTGGTCGTCCATTCTTAGCAACTAGGAAAGCTCTCATTGATGTTCAAAGATGACAACTCACTTTGAGAGTTGAAGGTGATCAAGTCTCCTTTAAAGAGTTCAAGGAAACTAAACACCTGGATGAAGAGAATAGGTGCTTCAAAATTGACACAATAAAAGGAAGCACCACAAAAGTGTCTAAAGCAAACTCTTTAAAGAAACCAATTGAAGCTTGCATTGAGGGGATGTCTATGAAGGAAAAGCCACCTGACTCAGAGTTTCAAGATAAGAAAATCCTCATAAAGCAAGTGGTTGGTTCCTTACCTCAAGTTGATCCTCATAAGAAAAGAAAGAAGAAGAAGCCCTCCTTCAAAAAGATATTTTTGGAACACTTCAAGAAGTCTTCTTACTTTGGATATGAAAATAAGGCATGGAGCTTAAAAGAGAATGGCCAACAATCTAAAGCTCAATAAGATAGTGGAGTGAAGTTCCAGAAGGCTTCTAGTACCTTTTTTTATTTTGGTTAATTCATTCAAGAGATAGTCTGGCTGAGGACTATAAAACAAGC
This sequence comes from Cercis canadensis, assembly GCA_003255065.1. Taxonomy (NCBI): domain Eukaryota; kingdom Viridiplantae; phylum Streptophyta; class Magnoliopsida; order Fabales; family Fabaceae; genus Cercis; species Cercis canadensis. Next base: position 14,246 of record QAOA01008369.1, read on the forward strand.
ACTTTTTGGGAGACAACCCATTTTCTAAACCCGTCATTTTGTTTTGTTTTGTTGATTTCGTATATTTTTATCTTATGTCTTTAGTTATGTGTTAGGCTTAATTTTTCTTTAGTTTTGCTAAATTTCAAGTGTGAAACTAAGTTTTGGAGTCCAAGATGTGCACATGCAGAAAAATGGAAATTTTACAAAGTTGGATAGAGTGTAAGACGTCGCAGCTCACCAACAGGGTGCCGCAGCACCATTGTGCTACAAAAATCCAAAATATTGGGTGCCGTGGCACACCAATAGGGGACCGCAGCACCCTTGTGCCAGAGAGAGACAGACCTTACCGTGCTGGAGCGTTGCCCCACGCAGCCGCACTGTCCTTACAACACCCACAAAAAAAAGGGCATGTACACAACATCCTTATACCCAATTTTGGTATTTATTACATGAAAAAAGATAATGTACACTTGTGTTAGAGTTTTATGCAAATAGTGAGCTTAACCAAGTAGCATTATGTTAAGGAAACGACATAAATGCCACAAGTTACTAAAATGCAACAACTAACAGGGACATGTGGCACAAGTCTATTGGTGAAGTGACGTAGTGCATTTTAAAGGCTACTAGTGGTAGTGATATTTTGGGTAATACATGGTTTACCGGAGTGGCTCCAAATTCAAACTTTCTACAATGGTTTGAATGGGTGCACTAGAAATCTACTTGATGCTGCCGCAAGTGGGTCACTAATAAAGAAAACTGATGAAGAGGCATTCAAGTTACTTGATCAAATGGGGGCAAATGCTCGCCAATGGCCTTCTGAAAGGGTTCCAACTAAGAAAACTTATGGGATGCATGCAATTGATCCCATTACAGCCTTTAATGCCAAGATGGACTCTCTTGCAAAGCAATTAGGCATTCTGACAGCCAATGACATCCACACTCCTCAAGTCAAATGTGAAGTATATCATGATGATCACTCTAGTGCAAATTGTCCAGTAATGAATATGAATGGCCTATCTTCTCTCGAGAAAGCTCAGTTTGTGGGAAATTCTAATAGGCAAGGTGCACACCATATTCCAACATTTAAAATCTGGGATGGAGAAACCACCCTAATTTTTCTTGGAAGATCTCTCAGAATGTGGCTAACCCATTTGAATTCCAAGCTCAGCCACCACCACCCAAAGTATTATTAGAAGATGCCCTTGCTCAGTTGATAGTGAACACTACTTAATTCATGACAAAGACAAATACTACTTTGCAAAACCAAGCTGCTTCCATTGGCAACTTAGAGGTGTAAGTTAGGAAATTTTTTAATATTCTCTCTTCTAGAGATCAAGACACATTGCCTAACAATACTGAAATAAATCCTAGGGAGCAAGCCAATGCTATAACTCTTCAGAATGGCAAAGTTATGGAAAAGCTTGAGAAGAAAGCTATAGTGGTAGAAAAAGCACCTTAAGCAAATGAGGAAGCTATTGTACCTATCAAGGAGGCTCAAAAAGCGGAGGAGACTAAATCTAAGTCCATATTTTTTCCTGATAATCCTCCACCATACAAGCTTTGTGTACCGTTCCCTAACAGGTTTTAGAAGCAAAACTTGGACAACCAATTCTCCAAGTTTCTTAAGGTGTTTAAGAAACTCCACATAAACATTCCCTTTGCAGAGGCCTTGACATACATGCCAAGCTATGTTAAATTCATGAAGGAGATTCTCACCAACAAGAGAAGGCTAGGTGATCTTGAGAATATGGCACTTACTGAGGAGTGCAGTACAATCCTACAAAAGAAATTGCCACCAAAATTAATAGATCCAGGGGGTTTTAATATTTCTTGCACTATTGGCAACTTAACTTTTGGTAAGGCACTTTGTGATCTTGGTGCTAGTATTAACCTTATGCCTCTTTATGTTTTTAGGAAATTGGGTATAGGAGAAGTTAAACCAACCACCATCTACTTGACATTAGCGGATAGATCAATCAAATATCCAAGGGGAATCCTTGAGGATGTATTGGTGAAAGTGGACAAGTTCATCTTCCCAGTGGACTTTATTGTGCTAGACATGGATGAGGACTAAGAAATCCTCATCATTCTTGGTCGTCCATTCTTAGCAACCAGGAAAGCTCTCATTGATGTTCAAAGATGACAACTCACTTTGAGAGTTGAAGGTGATCAAGTCTCCTTCAAAGAGTTCAAGGAAACTAAACACCTGGATGAAGAGAATAGGTGCTTCAAAATTGACACAATAAAAGGAAGCACCACAAAAGTGTCTAAAGCAAACTCTTTAAAGAAACCAATTGAAGCTTGCATTGAGGGGATGTCTATGAAGGAAAAGCCACCTAACTCAGAATTTCAAGATAAGAAAATCCTCATAAAGCAAGTGGTTGGTTCCTTACCTCAAGTTGATCCTCATAAGAAAAGAAAGAAGAAGAAGCCCTCCTTCAAAAAGATATTTTTGGAACACTTCAAGAAGTCTTCTTACTTTGGATATGAAAATAAGGCATGGAGCTTAAAAGAGAATGGCCAACAATCTAAAGCTCAATAAGATAGTGGAGTGAAGTTCCAGAAGGCCTCTAGTACCTTTTTTTATTTTGGTTAATTCATTCAAGAGATAGTCTGGCTGAGGACTATAAAACAAGCACTTTTTGGGAGACAGCCCATTTTCTAAACCCGTCATTTTGTTTTGTTTTGTTGATTTCTTATATTTTTATCTTATGTCTTTAGTTATGTGTTAGGTTTAATTTTTCTTTAGTTTTGCTAAATTTCAAGTGTGAAACTAAGTTTTGGGGTCCAAGATGTGCACATGCAGAAAAATGGAAATTTTACAAAGTTGGACAGAGTGTAAGACGTTGCAGCTCACCAACAGGGTGCCGCAGCACCATTGTGCTACAAAAATCCAAAATATTGGGTGCCGTGGCGCACCAATAGGGGACCGCAGCACCCTTGTGTGAGAGACAGACAGACCTTACCGTGCTGGAGCGTTGCCCCACGCAGCCGCACTGTCCTTACAACACCCACAAAAAAAAGGGCATGTACACAGCATCCTTATACCCAATTTTGGTATTTATTACATGAAAAAAGATAATGTACACTTGTGTTAGAGTTTTATGCAAATAGTGAGCTTAACCAAGTAGCATTATTTTAAGGAAACGACATAAATGCCACAAGTTACTAAAATGCAACAACTAACAGGGACATGTGGCACAAGTCTATTGGTGAAGTGATGTAGTGCATTTTAAAGGCTACTAGTGGTAGTGATATTTTGGGTAATTACGAATTATGCATGGAATTATATTGGAATTATGTTTTTGTCTTCGAAATTGTGGGACTTATAAAATGAGGCCCCACAGTAGCATTTGAAAATGAATAAATTTTTTTAATAATTAAATTATGTTGAAGTTGAAAATACACAAAGTATGATATTTCTCTCCATTTATATATTTTTCATAGGAAACTTTATGAAAAAGTTTTAGAAAGAATTATATTCAAATTTATACCTAAAGATTCATAATTTAAAATAAATTTTTAAGCATGATAAAATTTAAAATGTACATTAACAAATAGATTAGGAAGAGTGAAGAACTATATTGTAAGAAAAAAGTCAAAAATAAAAGTGAATAAATCTAACTATCTCTCTTACTCTTCATATTTGCGAGTAGTGGGATTTGTAAGATACTATTCATTTTCTTCTTTGTCTAGCAACTAATTAAGGATTTTCTTTTTAATTAGAAAGTGAATTTGATAAGGTGAATGAAAGTGTAAGTTATAGATAATAGAAACTTATGCTATACTATATACATCATGTCACTATTTAGTGGGCCTGTTTCAATTTTTCATATATTAAGTTAAAATGAAATGGATTGCTTGAATATATTTTCACTATCTTAATTTGACACTAATCATCTCCAATTGAAAATAATTGTAATAGAATTAGGTCTTTTTTTTTTAATTATTTTATATTAATTAAGTTCAATTAAAATAGAATTTGAAATTACTACTTTTTTTCTTGTCTCTAATTAACATTGATCAAGTTCAAGTGTGACTCATATTAATTATATAAAACTAAAATTGAACTTTCTTTTTTCACTTTGACAATAATTAAATTCAAATGAAATGAAATTATATCACTACATTATGTCACATAATGATTAAATAAGGGTATTAAGTTGTGAAATTATTTAGTTAGATTGCACATGGTGATTAAATATGGCACATGACTTTTAAATTGTGCCCATCATCATCGTATTATTAAATTAAATTAGATTTTTTAAAACCAAAACAAAGGCTACGTAATAATTCAATCAAGGCATTTATGTGTGAAATTTTTTAAATTTATCACAATAACTAATGTCAAGGTAACTAATACCATAATGTTACTTTGAAGTTGTTTTAAATTGAGACACTAAAGTGCGAAAGTTTATTATTAGATCAAATTTCTTAATATATAAGAATCTCCATAAATTTTAATTCTAAAATTCAGAATTTGTTTTGAAACATGTGCAAAAAAAATTATTTTTTTTTGAGGGAAAAAAAAATCAGATATTTACACATTACATAACATGTAATGATATAATTACTATATATTTAGTTTGGCCATTAATTTATTATCTTTTATTACTTTTTGAAACAATTTATCTTTTTGAAAAAAGAAAATGCACTTAAAGATAATAAAGGGAGAAAATAAATTTTGGACTAGTTAAATACAGAAAGTTGAAACAAGTTAGCACATTTTCTTCTATTTTCTTTTAAAAATATTTATTTACCTCCTCCTCCATCTTGTTCTTCTTCACTTGATTAGAAACTAATATCCTTAATTTTTCTTCAATATCAAGAAGTATTGCCAATGTACTAAAGTTTTTTTTGACCTATAATTTTGGTCATTTAAGAAATGGAAATGTATTGGAAACATATTATAAATTTTTTGTAAACAGAAATTTTTTTAAGAAATGTATTTAATATTTTTATGGTATAAGTTTATACAAGTAAGTATAATTTTAAGAAATTCTAACTAATATAATACTACTTAACAAAAGATATAAAATGATTGTAAAATTATATATTACCCAGCTCCATGCGAATTCATTCTTATATATGTCCATGAAATACATTTATAAATCTTAAATAATAGAAATAAATTTAAATACCCACTAAGTTCCTTTAAACCACTAATAAATTACATATTTTCTTTTATTCTATAAATATAGGAAAAGGAAAAGGAAAAATGAAAAAAGTATCACACCTTTCTGCAGAAAAGGGGGAAAAAGAAGAAACCGTAATCAAGAAAAGAAACGTATACACTCTGTGGAAAAATCTACAAAATGGCAAAAACCTCCATGATCAGTGTTGTTATCTACAACTCATTGCCAAGTGTCATGCCATAATTGGCTTGTCACTGTATGTCAGTTGTTGAATTTGAGCAACATGTGACATGGAAGTCGCACCCTTATTTTAAAGATATGTTTAATAACATCATGTTTATTAATGCTGATTGTTGCTTTCTATACCATTTTTGTTATATTTGACAAATTTGAGAGTTGGGCAAGTTATGTGTCTCTTTCACGGTTTTACGACACTACATCACACTTCGAATAATTTTGTATCAATCATATTGTCTTCTCTCTTGTCGAACCAAATAAAGTGTCTGACTTTTACTTTGTCTTGTTTGTTATTATTAGAAGGAAAGTGAGTGATATTTCTATTCTTACTCTGTTTCACAAATCAAAAGGAAGAGCATATAGGTTAACAATTATCAAAAACGCTTATGTACCCTTTACAGTGTAAAATAGTTTAAAAAACATTCACTTGTTGTAAACACGTCTTCTTCTATAATACTTTAAAAAAGTTATTTTGATGTCTATATAATATTTTGGCATTGCTTAACTAAGCTAAAATCAAAGTGTGTCGGTATATACATATTTCAGTTTTATATTTCTGTTTGGTTCTCTTTCAAAATGCATTATCAAGTAATTGTCATATATATTTGGTAAAGATTAATATTTATCTTTGTATTTAAAATATAAATTTCCATTGAAAGTAAAGAATAACTTCTAAATTTTATGGCAGTTACACATTCAATTTTCCTTTATTTTTCTAAAATATCATAGATCTCCTCCAAATATTGAAGATATGCTACTGATTAATTTAGTTTAAGTATTTAAAAAAGATGTTCAAGTTCAATCATATGCGATAAATATTATAAAAGAGCATTATTTGTAGGCCTTTGGATTTATTTATTTTTTTCGGCTTGGGTCCTTTAAAGTGAGGGTAGCACTTTAAAGAATAAAGTAAACTTGGATAGAAAGATACTATGTATGGTCTAATGATAAGAGGTTACGAATTCAAGACAACATGTAACAAAAAAAATAAGAGTGAACTTAGATCTCATTAAGAGGGTATCAAGGGAGAGAATTTTCAAAATTTTATAGATCCTCATCCAAGTGCATCAAATACTTTGACAAAATCTGATCCGTTGATTTTTTTCATCAATGATTATTATTCTACATTTTACTCTCTAAAGTACATATCTCACTTTAAAGGATTTAAATTTTTTTTGTATATACTTTTTATATAAGGGCTTTTATATTTTTAGTGGCTGCCTTGCTTCGCTTCAATTACCCTTGAATAGAAAAGTACCAATAAATTAGATTAGAAATCCCTATATGTGAAGTAATAATATGAAAACTTTGAATATAATTAACAAAAAAATTTAAGTTCAAATTTTCATATTGTTGTCTATTAAAGAAATTGAAAACTAAGATCTAGCTAAATTATTTTCAAATTGTTGAAAATTTGTGTTAGGTCTCAAGTCTAAGAGGAAAGCCCAACTTAAAAGAATAGCCTATTACTTGAGAGAGCCTCTTAGACTTAAGTACCATTATATAATAGCTTGTGGAATAGATGTGCCACTCATAACATTGCCCACCCCTTGAGAATCCGAATGCCCACAGATGGCTCTCACTCCGAACTCTTCTCAGGACCATGTAGCCCTTTTCCCCTTTGGACGGCTTCACTCCAAACCTAATCAAGCATCAAATAGCCTTTTCCCAGGTCACACCATCTCTTAATGAAATCATCAATAGTAGCTCTCAACCCCAAGAGGAGAGCATATTAGTTAAGAGAGACTCTTAGACTTAAGTACCATTTTACAATTGATTGTGAAACTGATGTGCGACTCATAATAATTTGTCTCATGATACTTTCAAGTTAGTACAAGTATTGGATTATATACCCAAAAGATTCTGTTACAACTTATGTAACCATTAACTAGGGTAGTATCATATATACATGAAGGTGGAAAAACTTCAAGAAAAAAAAAAAAGAAGAAAAGAAAAGAAGCAAGACAAATTATTGATCACTGCAATATTACAATAAAAATAACCTATGTGATCAAAACTCTAATTATTTAGACAGACACAAGACATGAAACTCTATATAACATTGAAAGGATAGATTTATGGAGGTTTCTTAGATACTTTTGGTATTTATGTGGTATGTCATGCCACATGAGAATAACCAATGCGTGAATGAAATATGTACAAGTCAAATATTTTAAAGTTTGTTTGAGATAATAAGATAAATTATATTTTATATCTAATAAAATATAAAAATTATGCATGCTTGTCATGCTAGTATAATATGACATACCTATGTGGTATAATAGAATATCCGTTATTTTTATGTTACAACTTTTTAGTGTTTGTTCACAAAAAAGAAACGTTTTGACGACGGATCAAGTTAGGAAATAATTGTAATAACAAATTTTCCCAACATTCTCGAGGTGAAGGTTAATTTCTTAGTTATGCCAGAAGCGCTGGTGTTGCTTACAAAATCCCCAATATCCCTTATTTATTTACTTATTTATTTAATTGCTACATTTTTGTTATTTAGCTTTTATTTGTTACATTTTGTCTTACTTCTTCACCACTTCAAAATTTCTTTACTAAATGCTAGAATAAAATTACCAACGAGGGAATAACTAAAGTTAACCATAATGATGATAATATTTTGATGATCCAAAAGTAAAGGGAAAATTACCAACGAGGGAATAACTAAAGTTAACCATAATGATGATAATGGGATCTCTCTAGTTTATCCAAAGCGTTAATGGGGCTTGAGATCGATCCCTAATAAAAATCTTTTCATTTATCTTAAAGTGTGGATCAAGAGTATTGACAAGGGAATAATTAATGATAGTTGTGATGATAGCAACCCCTTTGACATTCTGAAGGCTAAAAGGTCACTTAGTCTTTCCAGAAATATTGGTGGGCTTAGAGAAAAAATTCTAATAAAAATATCTTGCCACAAATCATTAATTTTAATATTCATAGTAAGTTGCATTTTTGCAAATTTTCAAATTATTACTTAACTAATAAAAAATGCCAAAAGTTACCTATGACAAAATAAATTGGAAGATGATTGTAGTCACAATCGCTACCTCTACCCAATAGTCTTGAGGCATCTTTTAGGTTTTACTAGAAGTGCTAGCAGGGCCTAATAAAATATTGATTTATTTTAAAACTTGATGTAAAGACCAATCTAATTCATTTATTCTTTTTCCAAAGGGCAACAAGTTATTAAATTGATAACCGTTCAAAGAACAAGCGTTGTAGGGTGCTAATACCTTCTTTATATGTAATTAAACCTCAAATCCAAACTTTGAAAACGTAGACTACTTTTTAGGTGTCCAATGACAACATTCCCTTTTTTTGAGATGGAATAATATGATTGGTAGCAACTCCATTCTCTTGCATATCATGGCATACTGTATTTTTTTTTTCTTAATATTATCTTCTGTGGGGATTTTGCCACTCTACATAGCTGGAGTGCTGGGAGGGACGTTGCGACAAAACTTAATATAAATATATAAAAAAAGAAACAAGCAAAAATATAGATATATAGTAGAATGGTTGAAAAAGAATAGAATGAGTAAGAAATGATGCATGATTCAGTTCATATTTAATTAAATCTGTTGATCACAAGAGTGGGGTTAGGCTTACACATATATTGTAGAAATGAGTTTGAAAGCATTATGGGCTGATTCTTACTATGATTAGGTGGACAGTAGACTTGGCTACTAGTTATTGTGTTTTCACGTGGTGTGTACAAGTAAAAATGGAAAAGTGGGACTAATTAAATATATACCTGAATTTCTAATGTAGCATATTCTATCTATAAGAAAATAAAAAGAAACTATAGTAATGCAAGGGCCATGGCCCCCAAATTTTTTTTTAGAAAGACCTATATATATATATAAATATATATGCATTACTGAAGCCACATAAATGATTTTTTTTTGTCCCCCAACACAAAAGAAAAAAACACACACACACACACACACACATATATATATATATAAACTATTATACACTGCAGCAAATTATTTACGAAGTGAAGTAATCACACAATGCTTGATACATGCATGATTCGAATAATTCTGGTTAGGTATTTCTAAAATTTCAAAATAATTTTCTCAAAATTATTCCTAAAAGATATATCTTATTAGTTGTCAGAAATAAAGAAAACATAGACAATATCCTTTTTTTTCACATAAAAAATAGAAATAAAGAAAATAAAACAGGGAAATAATTTTCTTTTCAAAGAAAAAAGTTAGACATTGGTGGCCAAAAAGTGAAAAAAAATTATTATATGTTGTTGCCATATTTCAGCCGAATCGGATATGACAATGGAGTAAGTTACTCGAACGCCTAATTCATACCCATTCCATTTAAATATAGAGAGCATTTATTATTTTATTGTTCTTTCACCAACAGAATTTGGCAATATTACTTGTACAAAAACTATGTTATAGGCAAATTTTATTCTGAGAAAATTAATTTAACTACCTCCAATCTTTAAAAGGGTCTAGTGTTTTAAATTATATGATTCTTTAACTAACTTGGAAAGCTACTATCTATTATATTTAATGTGAAAGGAATAGGGAATATTGTGGTAATTTCTTCTTCACGTAAGCTCAAATTTTAGATATGATTTATAGTGATGTTAGACATAAATCTTTGTCTTCTTCTTGCTCTAAAAACAGTGCTGTAAACAGGGATTTATGTAAAAATGGGGAGTTAGAAAGATTGTTTTGATTTGAGGTAGGTTTCTTTGGGTGTTTGTTTTTATGTTTTGACAGACATTGTAATTTTGTTGTGTTTATCACGTTTCTTAGTTGTGAATAAAATTTTAAAAAAAAAACAAAAAGGGTGGCCAAAATATAGCTCTAGACATGCCCACAGCTTTCCACATTATACGGACATAACCATTTTTTTCAGAAAAAATAAATAATTGTGACCAAAAAGAGCAAAATAAATAATAAATAATAAGGACATAACCTTTTTCTTTTTGTTGGTTAAGAGAGAAATTAAGTCGGAAAATACTCCCAATTTTAAATGGGCATTTCGGTTGAAAACTAAAAATTTGTCCAAGTGCCGGATTTCGATTTTTCACTTGTGAGTTGTTCCGGCCTCCAGCAATTCCAAGATATTTCATGCCTTTCCGACACGAATTTAGTACCTTGGGAATGGCTGCTGGTATGAGTTGAGGAAAAGAATGCTTTGGAGGGAGGGGAAGAAGATGGTGTATTGGGCCAAAACTTAATTTGATACACTCTGTGGATAAATCTACAAAATGGAAAAACTTCCATGATCAGTGTTGTTACCTACAACTCAGTACCAAGTGTCATGCCATAATTAGCTTGTCACTTAATGTCAGTTATTGTATTTGAGCAACATGTGGCATGGAATTGCACCTTTGTTTTAAATATATGTTTAATAATATCATGTTTATCTTTGATTAATGCTGATTGTTGCTTCCTATACCATTTTTGTTATATTTGACAAATTTGAGAGTTGGGCTAGTTATGTGTTTCTTTCACAATTTTACCACGCTACTTCACACTTCAATTAATTTTGTATCAATCATATTTTGCATATGAATTTACACTGGTGTATGTACAAATAAACTTTCTATTCACCAGGGTTTCAGTTTTATTTCAGCTGTTTGTTTCACTTTCAGAATGCATTATCAAATAATTGTGATATATATTTGGTAAAGAGGATTATTTATCTTTGTATTTAAAAGATAAATTTTCATTGAAAGTAAAGAATAACTTTTAAATTTTGTAGCAGTTACACATTCAATTTTCCTTTATTTTTCTAAAATATCACAGATCTCCTCCAAATATTAAAGATATGCTACTGATTAATCTAATTTAAGTATTTAACAAATACGTTGAAGCTTAGTCATAGGCGATATATATTATAAAAGAGTATTATTCGTAAGCCTTTGGATTTATTAATCTCCTCCACGTGTCAATGATGATGCATGCTTGAGGCTGGCTATAAAACCCTCCACCCCCTTCCTTCTGTTTCATTCATGCATAAGTAACATCATTTGCAAAACATGCCTACAGCCATGCATGCCAAATTTCTGTCTTTTGTTATCTTTGTCTTCTTGGCATGTCTCCATATTGAAGGAGCTCCAACCCGTCATCCTTTTAATCCTCCACCATCTCCTCCTCAATCCAAGCACGATTATTTTATACTTGCCCTCACATGGCCGCTTTGGTTCTGTCTCTCGGCCTCGGGGCCATGCCAACCATCTCTGCCAACCAGACAGTTCACAATCCACGGTTTTTGGCCACAGAAATATGGTGGGAAATTACAAAATTGTTCAAAATCATCAGTTCATTCGTCAGTGGTGAGTGTTTTATTTCAATGAATTTCTTCNTGTTCAAGTTGTTAGGAGTATTAGCTGGCAAGTTAGTATAAGTTAGTTATTAACTGATTCAGTTATAAAAAGTCTGTAAAGCTTCTAAAGGAAGCCTTTTGTCTTATATATACGTCCATGTAATTGAAACTAATCAATCAATTCAATATTCATCTGTCTCTGATCTAGATTCAGATTAAGAGCACTTCATCACATTTTCTCTCTTTCTTCTTGCTCATACAAGAGTGTTCATATTCTTCTTTTCTGGTAGTTTTCTGGTTTATGCTTCTGGTAGATGCTTCTGCTACACTTGCTTAAGAATCATTCTCTTTCTTCTGCTAATTCTTACATGGTATCAGAGCAAATTTAATGGCAGAACGCAGTTCATCTTCTGTGTCTTCATTGCACGAATCTGGGAATTCTGCACTTCCAATGTTTGGTCAATCTCTGACTATCAAACTTGACCGGAGTAATTACCTTATTTGGAGAAATCATCTTCTGAATATTGTAATTGCAAACGGATATGAAGCTGTTCTTGATGGTTCCAGGCCTTGTCCAAAGAAGTTTGTTCAAAATCCTGAAGCTGCTACTAGAGTTTTAATGTTGAATCATGAGTATACTCTCTGGCAGAGACAGAATCGATTGGTTATGAGTTGGATTTATGCTTCTTTAACAGAGCAAATTCTGGCTCAAATCATGTCTTACAACACTGCAGTTGATATCTGGAAATCCTTGGCTGATAGCTTTGCTTGCTCATCAAGAGCCAGGATCATGGAGTTAAAGCTTAAGCTACAGACAACACGTAAAGGTAATCTTGGAATTTGGGATTACATTCTGAAAATCAGAAATTTCTGTGATAATTTGAGAGCTATAGGAGAGAATGTCTCTCAAGAAGATCAGGTCTTGGCAATCTTGAGTGGATTAGGGCCTGAGTATAATCCAGTGGCTGCACCTCTTAGTTTTGAAGCAATTTCTGTTGAAACTCTTCAAAGTCATCTTCTCACGTTTGAAGGGAGACTAGAGAGACAGAAATATGTGGAGGAGCAAGTCTTGATGCAGGCAAATGCTGCGATGTACAATCAAAGAAGTCCTGCCATGTACAATCAAGGAGCAGGAAAGAAGAAATTTTCTCAAGGTGGTAGCCATAACTTTCCATCTGGAAATGGCAACACATCAAATCGATCTTTCTCAAACCAAGGTACTCAGTTCAGAAAGAACAGACCTGGTTATAATAGCTATAAACCTCAATGTCAGATTTGTCAAAAGCCTGGTCATGTAGCTTCTGAATGCTAGCACAGGTTTGACAACACTTTTCAACCAAAGACAGTCACTGGAAATGCATCACAGTCTCACGAGCCACAAGCATTGATGGCTACTGCTGGAGCTGTAGATGACACACCTTGGTTCCTTGATACTGGAGCCACACACCATGTGACTGCTGACTTGGGCAATCTGGCACTCCACAATCCATTTGATGGAGAAGAAGGAGTAACTGTGGGCAATGGTAAATCCCTTCCTGTGCATAATACAGGTATTACATCCATTCCAACCTCCAAGAGGCACCTGTTAATGAAAAATGTTTTACATGTGCCTAGAATTTCTGCCAATTTGGTTAGTGTCCAGAAATTATGTCAAGATAATGCTGCTTATATAGAGTTCCATTCATCTTGCTTTCTTGTGAAGGATTAGACAACCCACGAGGTGCTGCTCCAAGGAATCAGTGATCAAGGAATGTACAAAGTTCTGACTTCTCAAATGCCTGCCCATACTTCTTCAAATAAATCTGTTGATGCTACAGCTTTTCAAGTTTTTAGTTTGAGTCCACATAAAAATATTTCTGATTTGGAATTATGGCATAACAGACTTGGTCACCCTGCTATTGAGGTAGTTAACAGGGTTAGAACTCAGTATCATTTGCCTTGCTTTTCTTTCCAAAATACACCTGTTTGCAGTTCTTGTCAGCTGGCCAAAAGCCATCGATTACCCTTTGTAAATTCAACAACTAGAGCAATAAAGCCATTTGATTTGATACATGCTGACTTATGGGGTTCTCCCTCTTGTTGTGCTGTAAATGAGGCTTGCTATTTCTTGTTATTGATTGATGATTACAGTAGGTTTTCTTGGATTTATTTGTTGAAATCTAAATCTAATACCTTAGAGGTTTTTCAAAGATTTCAAACTATGGTCGAGAGACAGTTTGACTGCAAAATCAAGGCACTTCAAACTGACTTTGGGGGTGAGTTTGTTGCATTTGATCAACTGATTAAGAATCTTGGTATGGAGCATCGATTCTCTTGTCCATATACACCTCAGCAGAATGGCATTGTTGAGAGGAAAAACAGGCATGTGGTTGAAACTGGTTTGTCCTTGCTTACTACTGCTAGTATTCCAACAAAATACTGGCCATTTGCCTTCCAAACTGCAGTATATCTCATCAACAGACTTCCCACTGCTGTGTTATTGCATAAATCTCCCTATGACCTACTCTATCATAAAAGGCCTGACTTGACACAGGTTAAAACTTTTGGCTCTCTGTGTTTTCCTTTTTTGAGGCCTGATCGATCTCATAAGTTAGAACCTAGATCTGCCTCTTGCTGTTTCTTAGGTTACAGTACTAAGCATAAAGGATTTTTATGCCTTGATATGCAGTCTAAACGCATTTACATCTCCAGACATGTTGTGTTTGCTGAATCTGTTTTTCCATTTCAGTCACAAGTGTCTTCCATCCCTCCTTCATCTTTAGATTCAAGTATTCCTGTTATAATCCCATCTACAGCTTCCTTATCTCTACCTAGGCCTGCTGCCAGGTCCATATCCTCCTCTGATAATCTCTCTTCTGGTTCTGTTGAACTCTCTGCAGAATCTTCATTTCATTATGATGAACTTGTTTCTTCAGGTTCTCCAGACTCCATCACCTTACCTACTGTCCCTACATCTCTAGCTGCACCTATAGGTCATTCTTCAGCTTCAGTCCCTTCCAGAATGGTCACCAGAAGTCAGAATGGGATTTTCAAGCCAAAGGTGTACACCACAGCCTATGCCTTGTCGCCATCAGAACCATCTACTTATAGACAGGCTAGCAAAGTCCCTGCTTGGATTGATGCTATGACCAGAGAATTTCAAGCCCTGCAAGCCACTAACACATGGGATCTTGTTCCCTGCCCTGCTGATAAGAATATTGTAGGTTGCAGATGGGTTTACAAACTTAAACACAATCCTGATGGCACTATTGAGAGGTATAAAGCCAGGTTAGTTGCTCAGGGGTTTACTCAGACCTATGGCATTGATTACTTCGAGACATTCAGTCCTGTGGTGAAGCCAGCCACCATTAGAGTGGTTCTTACTATTGCTCTCTCCAAAGGTTGGCCCATTCAACAGCTTGATGTCAACAAGGCCTTTCTAAATGGTGATCTCAGTGAAGAAGTCTACATGAGACAACCACAAGGCTTTGAAGATTCCAGCTTTCCTCACCATGTGTGCAGATTGAAGAAAGCTTTGTATGGTTTAAAGCAAGCTCCAAGAGCATGGTTTACAAAGCTAAAATTGACTCTTGTGCAATGGGGTTTCACATGCACTGTATCAGACAACTCTCTCTTTACTTTTCACTCATCTACAGAGGTGGTCTACCTGCTGGTGTATGTCGATGACATAATTCTCACAGGTTCTAGCCTTCAGTTTCTTCAGAAGCTGGTTCACTCTCTCAATTCTGAGTTTGCCTTGAAGGATTTAGGCTCTCTTCATTATTTTTTGGGTATTGAAGTTACTAGAACCTCTAAGTCTTTGCATCTATCTCAAGCCAAGTACATCACTGATTTGCTGCATAGAGCTGGTCTTGAGAATTCTAAACCTGCTGCTACTCCCATGGTGAGTTCTCAAGTTCTGTCCCTTACTGATGGTGAGTTATTGGCTCAACCTCTTCTGTATCGAAGCCTAGTAGGAGCCTTGCAATATTGCACCATCACTAGGCCTGACATAGCATTTTCTGTCAATAAGCTTTGTCAGTTCATGAGTGCTCCTACAGATATTCATATGCAGGCTGCCAAGAGACTACTCAAATATCTCAAAGGCACCCTCTCTTATGGTCTTACCATAGTCCCCTCTCTTTCTTTACCACTTCTGGCCTATTCAGACTCAGACTGGGCTGGCTGTCCTGATGACAGGCGCAGCACCAGTGGCCATGCCATTTTCCTTGGAGCAAGTCTCATCTCTTGGTCCTCTGGTAAACAGAAAGTGGTGGCTCGATCTAGTACTGAGGCTGAGTACAGGGCCTTAGCCAATGCCACCTCTGAGTTATTATGGCTTCAGTCTTTACTTCAGGAGCTTTGTTTCTCATTGCCTGCTGCCCCTCTGCTGCTATGTGACAATCTCAGTGCCACCTTCCTTGCAGCCAATCCTGTGTTGCATGCTCGTACCAAACACATTGAGATTGATTGCCATTTTGTAAGGGAAAGGTTGCTTAACAAGTCACTCTCTCTCTGTCATGTGCCTTCTGCTGATCAATTGGCTGACATGCTCACTAAGCCTCTCTCAACCAAGTCATTTTTGTCTAACCGGAGCAAACTCACTGTTCTTCCAAGACCCTTGAGTTTGAGGGGGGATGTTAAACATAAGAAGGCCTCAGATGATGGAGGGTAGCACGTGGTCCTCATGCTGAGTCACCATGCTGACGTGTTCAAGTTGTTAGGAGTATTAGCTGGCAAGTTAGTATAAGTTAGTTATTAACTGATTCAGTTATAAAAAGTCTGTAAGGCTTCTAAAGGAAGCCTTTTGTCTTATATATACGTCCATGTAATTGAAACTAATCAATCAATTCAATATTCATTTGTCTCTGATCTAGATTCAGATTAAGAGCACTTCATCACATTTTCTCTCTTTCTTCTTCCTCATACAAGAGTGTTCATATTCTTCTTTTCTGGTAGTTTTCTGGTTTATGCTTCTGGTAGATGCTTCTGCTACACTTGCTTAAGAATCATTCTCTTTCTTCTGCTGATTCTTACAAGTTCATTCGTCAGTGGTGAGTGTTTTATTTCAATGAATTTCTTCTATATATATATATGTGTGTGTGTGTGTGTGTGAAAAGATGGCGCCACAATCAAGAATTGCACCAACCAATATGGCAATTGTAAAGGACAGATAAAGTTTCCATGATCTGTTTGAAAAGAAAACAATTGCACTATCAACTAGATAAGCTTCATAAATTATGTTGATTGTATTTTATGAAAATAGAAAATAAATAAATAATGTTGCTCGTATGTATATCACTGCTTTCCCTTGGTTATTCTCAAGTAAAAAAATAAGTCCTCTCACATCTTGAAAGATAAAAGTTAACAAGAAAATTGTGAAAAAGCTACCAGAAAATGAATATTTATATATTTTGTTAATCGAGCTTCCTTTAATCCATTTCTTCATTTAAATTTGATGATCATATTAATGATACATCCAGATTAATAAGACACAAACGTGTTTTATTGCTGTACCTATACTCTATTCTGTATTTCCTTCTGCATGTCTATTAAAAACAAAAATATTAATTCAAGAAGCTCACCTTTTTTAAGAATTCAAACTGTCTCTCATTCTTCATAAATCAGCGAAAACAATCTTTTTTTATATGTTTTATTACAATTATTTGGATTATTATTTTACTGTAATGCTTCTTACCACTTTAGTAGTTCTTAACTAATTTATTGATCATTTTTATGTTCTAACACATTTGCCTTGAAAAATTTTACAAAAAAAAAAAAAAAAAAAACTACAGATTTTAAATAAACCAAAGTGGGAAAGGCATAGCAGTGAAAGAGGCGGATAGTTGGAGGAATAAAGGGATTAAAAAAGGAACAGTTTTTTATTTTTTATCTTTTAAAAACCTTTTAAAATTAAAATATGAAAAAGTTTTATTCTTAGTTTTCTCTAAAAAAAAAAACTAATTTTGGTTTTATAAAATACTTTAATTTAAAACCTGTAAGAAGTTCTTTTAAACATATGAATGCATTTTTTTAATTGAAGTGTTCTTTAAAAAAAAAAAAAATTCTCTTTACAACTGCACTTTGACCCTTTCACCCCATATTAAGGAGTTACTTTAAAGAAAGCATGTTGTTGATCATTTTTACTGCTTTATCAACATCAATGTTTTAAAAAGTGAGAAATAATAATCTTATACTTTTTTTTTTGGTGTAGTATATAAAAATTTTAATAGTACAAAAAATATAATGTGTTTAAAGTATCTTCATTTAAATTTTTTGAATCTAATTAAGCTCAAATACTATCAAAATATTATTTATTTATTTTTCCTTGTTATAATTTGGGCTCACAAATTTATCTTCTTCTTGCATTTTTGGGTCTTTGAACCTAAAGACTTGGTCTTTTGAATGCCCAATCCCATTACACTCACATGATAAAATTAAAAATATAAAATAATAATAATAATAATAATAATAATCTTATCTATATCTATTTATCTATATTTGGAAGTCATGTATCAGTCAGAAGGCATGAATTCTTATCATCCCCATTATTGTCTCTTAATCACGGTCGGAAGTCGTGTATCAGTCATAAGGCATGACTTGTTCTATAATACCCATTGTATTTTTTTTTTTGTTACAAAAGATAATAAACAAAAAACTACAATCTAAAAAACCCTGTTCCCATATGATCAATACCCATTGTATTGTTACAAATAAAATTCTAAAATTGAAGAGTGTACAATAATTCTACCATAATCGACTTAAAAGATTCTAGAATTGAAGAGTGTACAATAATTCTACCATAATCGACTTAAAAGATTCTAGAATTGAGGAGTGTACAATAATTCTATCACCGACTTAAAAAAAAAGCTTAAAGAGATATGTGATGGGAGGAAACAAGTGAACACGGAGGGTTACAGAGCTTCTATATTTGAGAACTATTTTTAAATGTGAGGGGAAATCTTAGGTATAACACGTAAAGTCTAATCAATTTTATTTTTCTAATCACCCTAGCTTTTAAAAAAATAAAATAGACTATATTTTTTTTTCTCTTATTCATCAAATATGAATCTTATATGACAAATCACTTAGTCAACATGACCTTTTTTTCTTCAGCTGAAGATGACATAGGGGTACAATATAATTTTGCACCATTTCTGGTTCGACCAATGTGAACAAGAAAAGAAAAACCTTATTGTTTTCAACTTCACAAATTGAATTTAAGAAAAACAAAAAGGATACTAATTCTCAATTATCCAGTAAGAAATAAATCATAGGATATTGAGTTATTGCAAAAAAATTTGAATTTATTCCAAATTAATAGAGTTTATTAGAATTTATATTTTATGCTTTAGTTAGAAATATATATGGTTTAGCATATCCTTTTTGTCAAGAACCAATTCAAGCATAGACTCACTTATACCATATGCTGATTTGGTCAAAGAGACTTTGATACCATCTCAAGAACCGATTCAACCTAAAAGTTTAATCTGTTAGGTGAAGACTTATGAATAGTTTTATATATAACACTTTTATCTATCTAGTGTTTCAAATTTCTAAATAGTGTTTCTAATATATATTAGGATCTTCATAATCTATCCTATCTAGTTTTTATTTATTTTTTATTTTTTGATTTTGGTCATTAGATAGATAAATAAAGTTAAAATTTTTAGTTAGGGATATTGACAAATGAGAAATTAACCTTGAAACATCAACCTTATAAGAGATCACTTTATTTAGTATGTGCCTGCGTCAATCAATCCTATCTAGTTATCTTGTTTATCCGTATCTTTTGATATAACCTACTACCATAAGTAGAGATGCTCATTTAATTATACTCATTCTATGGTAAATCAATGTAATGAGTGTTTATTACTTCACGGTTCTTTCACTCATGGATTGAATGAAAGCTTTGATAACTAGTTACCGCAGTTTCATTATTTAAGTAAATTGCTTCACAATATGCGGTTGTAAAGGGCTTCCTATTTATGGTTCCATCTTCTAAGAAATATTGCGCTTTAGAAGAAGAACTTATAAGTAATCATTTCAAAATTTGTGATTATTCATTTTAGGAAAGGGTGATTGCTAACCTACATAAGAGATAACACTACTCCACCGGATTTTAGAGGGACCTATTTAAGTTTAGTAGTTGAAAAATTAGAGTTTAATTGTGTCATGTTATCTAAATTGACTCACATCAGGTGACTCATTTTTTTTTTTTTTTTATATCTTTGCAATGTCACTAATTTTAGAATGTGAGTCTCACTAAAACCCCTCAATAGGGGCTGTCAAGTATGGATAGCCTAGCAATCACCTTTTAGAAAGGTGATCAATATGTCATTCTAAAAGTTGACAAGCCTCTCTTTATCTCTTAGTTTCTGAAATCACAATGTGTAGGTGAATTAAACTCTTCATATTCCTCAATGTACTTGCCCATGCACAATTAAAAAAGAAAAGGAATTATGAATTAATTGTCTCAAAAATAGTAGGGTGACAAAGTACAATTAACTTAAAAACCTTAATATTAATGAGTATGCTATTATTTGGGAAGGGTAGGGGAATCTTAAGGACTTTTACCTGAGCTAAAACTTGCACCAACTCTGTGAGAGCCTCCTTGGTGCCATGTGATCAAAGTCTTCAAGCTTATTGGCTAGGATAAGAGTTTTTGTTCTAAACAAAAATTTGACAAGCTGGGAATCCAAGAACATGTCTGGAAGAATTTTCCATTTGGGTCCCCCATGATAGAAATGGGCACAAGTAGAGAATCTTACAGCATTCCATTGAGTCATTGACCATTTGATGTTGGATAACTTTTGTTGTCAACTTATCATGTTTGGTTTTTATTGAGCTTCTTTTCTGTAGTTCCTTCTTCTATCTGTTGTCATGTTTCTCATTTTGCAAGAACTTTCTTGAAGAAAAAAAAAAGTCCAAATCATTTTGTGCTTCAAAATTTTTCTTTTAATTTGAACGGTACTCCTGGCCAAAAGGAAAATCATAATTTCAAAAGAGAAAATTGGCACATGTGTTGAAACCTCATGTCCTGCTTTTAGATGTTTATTTCATTTATAAAAGAGAAAAAAGGACTTGACTGAGACATTAGTTTGGTGAAAGTTTAACGATTTCATGATTACACGAGACATACACTAGGCATATAAAACATTCTGAATATGTGTTAGTTGAAGACTAACACGGCCATGTCCTTATTGATCATGGTCATGTCGTAGCCGTGTTATGGTCACAGAGAGCATGAACTTGTTGAAGGTAGACACGGTTGATCACTGAATATGAACACGACCATGCCTTTATTGATCATGGCCGTGTTGCAAAGAAGAACATGGGCTAAGTTAAGTGAACACAGACGTGTAAGTTAAGTGAACACGGGCGTGTCTTCATAGATCAGGACCGTGTTACTAAGTTCAGTAAGTTATTGCAGTTTCTGATGCTGAGTAGTTAGTTAGTCAAAGTTAGTTACTTGTTTATGATTAGATGATTAGCTAGAAATCTTGTAAAGGAAGTCGTAGTCTTAGAGTGTATATATATTCATGTAATTGTACATTCATTCAATCAAGAAATTCATTTTTTTTGCAAATTCGCTTTCCTTTCTCTTGCTCTCAGCCTTCTTCTCTGAAAAAGCTTCTCTGCTCAACTCTGATTTCATGGTATCAAAGCTTCAATAGCTCGATCTCCTCTTGCATTCCTTTGATCATCTTGCTTGTGATCCTTTTCTTTCTATTTTCTGAATTTCTAAAGATATGGCATCTGATCCTTTGTCTTCTACTAATGCGTCTTATCAAGGTTCTGGTAATTCTAAAAATTTCATGGTTGATCCTTCAAGTCCTATGTATCTGCACTCCTCAGATAATTCTGGTGTTGAATAGGATGCCTTCCAACGTTCTTCATAATCACACACCTTATCAAATACTCTTTAATCAATTACCTTATTTTTCTCATCTTAAGCCTTTTGGTTGTCTTTATTTTATTTCAACTATTGCTCAAGGCAGAGACAAATTCATGCCTCGGTCTTTCCATGGCATCTTCTTGGGATATCCCTTTGGGAAGAAAGCTTATAGAGTGCTTAATCTTGAAACCCAAGAAATCATTGTTTCCCGAGACATAGTCTTTCATGAAACCATTTTTCCCTTTCATTCTTCCTTCAGTTTTGAACATTCCATGTCTTCTTTACCTTTACCATTGGCAGATGTTCCTTCTGGTGATTCAATACGGTCGTGTCTTTCTTCACCACGGCCGTGTCCTGATTCATCGTGGCCGTGTTCCTCCTTTGTTCCCCCCGTGTTGTCTCCCCAAACACGGCCGTGTTCCTCCCGTGTCCCCTATTAACACAGACAATTAGCCAATTAGAAGGTCAAACAGAATTATAAGGCCTCCACCTTCTCTTCAGGACTACGTTTGTGGTTCTGCTATGGATGCCACTGATACAAATGCCATCACTAGTTTTTGTTGTCATACTATCACCAATGTCTGCTTTGCTACTAAGTCCTTATGCTTTAGCACCCTCTCTGACAACACTCAACATCTCACTTACAATATGCTCATTGATATTGAACCTCAAACTTATAAGCAAGCTGCAGGTAATCCCCTCTGGGATGAAGCAATGGCTAAAGAATTTGAAGCCCTTGCGCTTAATAAAACATGGGATATTGTTAAACTACCTAAGGGTAAGAAACCCATCAGTTGCAAGTGGGTTTACAAGATTAAGAGGAAATCAGATAGCTCCATAGAGTGATACAAAGCTAGGCTTGTGGTTAGAGGCTTTACTCAAAAAGAAGGTGATGATTATTCTAAGACTTTTTCTCCAGTTGTTGAGTTTACTACCATTAGAACTTTAATTGAACTAGCTATCAAACGTGGCTAGTCTCTATTTCAACTAGATGTTAACAATGCATTCTTACATGGTCATCTCCATGAGGATATCTACATGCAAGCTCCCCCAGGACTCACTGTTTCTGATCCTTCTTTAGTTTGCAAATTGAAGAAGTCTTTGTTTGGTTTGAAACAAGCCTCACGCCAGTGGTATGCTAAGCTGTCAAAAACTCTTAAGCAGAAAGGTTATGATCACTCACCTCATGACTATTCTTTGTTTATTAAAAGGTCTGCTAGTTCTTTGGTTATTGTGGCGGTTTATGTTGATGATCTTTTGGTGACTGGTGATGATTTGTCTGAAATTCAGTCTCTCAATTAGCACCTTGATGCTACCTTTAGAATCAAAGATCTTGGCACTCTTCATTATTTTCTTGGTCTTGAGTTCACTCCCTTGTCTCAAGGTCTTTTGATTAGTCAACGCAAATATACCATTGATCTTTGCAAAGACTTTCAAGTTTTTGGTATACCATTAATGTCAAGCTGGATGTTGTCATGCCTAATCCATTACCTGATCCCTCCACTTATCGAAGATTGATTGGCAGGTTGAATTTTTTGTTACACACTAGGCTAGACATTGCCTACACAGTTTAGTTTCTTAGCCAATTTAATCAAAATCCTTCTCAAGCTCATATGCAAGCAGCCATCCATGTTCTGCAGTATCTTCACTCCCATCCTATTCAAGGCATTTTCATGAACAAGAATGCAGATTTCAGTCTTCTTGCCTATTGTGATTCTAATTGGGCTGCCTGCCCCTTATCCAGAAAGTCAGTTAGTGGTTATTTCATTATGCTTTATGGCAGTCCAGTGTCATGGAAGTCCAAGAAGCAAACTACTATTTCTTTGTCTTCTGCAGAAGCTGAGTATAGGTTCATGAGACGAGTCACTACTGAACTGGCATGGCTTAGTCTTTTGCTTAATGGCCTNCCCTTGTCTCAAGGTCTTTTGATTAGTCCACGCAAATATACCATTGATCTTTGCAAAGACTTTCAAGTTTTTGGTATACCATTAATGTCAAGATGGATGTTGTCATGCCTAATCCATTACCTGATCCCTCCACTTATTGAAGATTGATTGGCAGGTTGAATTTTTTGTTACACACTAGGACAGACATTGCCTACACATTTTAGTTTCTTAGCCAATTTAATCAAAATCCTTCTCAAGGTCATATGCAAGCAGCCATCCATGTTCTGCAGTATCTTCACTCCCATCCTATTCAAGGCATTTTCATGAACAAGAATGCAAATTTCAGTCTTTTTGCCTATTGTGATTCTAATTGGGCTGCCTGCCCCTTATCCAGAAAGTCAATTAGTGGTTATTTCATTATGCTTTATGGCAGTCCAGTGTCATGGAAGTCCAAGAAGCAAACTACTATTTCTTTGTCTTCTGCAGAAGCTGAGTATAGGTTCATGAGACGAGTCACTACTGAACTGGCATGGCTTAGTCTTTTGCTTAATGGCCTAGCTATTTCGCATGTCACTGCAATTCCTCTCAAGTGTGACAACATGGCAGCCATCTATATTGTTCGCAATCCAGTTTTTCATGAACGTACTAAACACAATGACATTGATTGTCATTATGTGCGTGAACAATTATTGAATGGGTTACTTTCTCTCTCTCATCTTCCTACTACAGATCAGTTAGCAGATATCTTCACCAAATCCCTTCCTACTCCCAAGCATCATGGTCGTTATGTGAGTGAACAATTATGCAAGCTTGCATTGTCTCCACATCCAGCTTGAGGGGGGGTGTTAGTTGAAGACTGACATGGCCATGTCCTTATTGATCATGGTCGTGTCGTAGCTGTGTTATGGTCACAGAGAGCATGAACTTGTTGAAGGTAGACACGGTTGATCACTGAAGATGAACATGGCCATGTCTTTATTGATCATGGCCGTGTTGCAGAGAAGAACACGGGCTAAGTTAATTGAACACGGACGTGTAAGTGAACACGGACGTTTTTGCTACCTCCCAATTCTAACGCCATGGCTTCTATTGCTTCATTACTAGAAGACAAAAATATTTGGTGATAATAAAGCAAAAAATAGAAAAACAAAATTTGCACCCTATGCCTAAAACTAGGATAAATAATTCTTATAAGTTAATAATGTATTGAATACAAAAATTTAAATTTCAAATAATTACACCAAGTTTATTTCTAATTGTTCAAAATATATACTATATAACAAGAGCATACTCTTCTCTCAACTAAATAAAAATAGAACATAAATTTTGTACAACAGCAAAATGCTATAACTAAATTTCAGTTTTCATACTTTGTTTCTTCATTGTTTCCTGCATATCTCCAACCATCCTCAACATTGTTTGATCCTCTTCAGTTTCTTCACTATCTTCTTCCTCATAAGTTTCATCTTTTACTGGCCAAGGTGATTTCTCTGAGACATTTACACCTTTGGCATTTACAACTTCACCACTTTCTTTTATGGCATTTGCAACCTTTAAGTGTGGTGTATCAGGTGGGGGAGCTTCAGTTCCTTCTTCAGCAGGTATTGCTTCAGAGGGCCTCCCCAGAATTCTCCATACCAAGCCCATTCAGATATATTGTTTTGATATTAGATTAAACATTTAGAATCTAGAACAGACACAGAGAGTAAACATAACCAGAAAAAGTAGCAAAGCAGCTAAAGGAGTCACCCTTTGCTTAGCTACTTCAGTAATCTAGAGAGCTTGCAGCAATCACACATTGATAGAGCCAAGAGAAAATACTATTCCAAGATCAAGAAACATGTACTAATAGATTTAAACCAGTCAGAAAAAAAACTCCTCTATCTCCAAAAAACATAGAAGATTAATGCTCAACTAAATGAATTTTTGCTGAAAAAATGGATGTAGTAGCACAGACAAAACTTACTTAGGGCTTATAAACAGTTACCTCCACCAGAGGAGTATCGGAACTTTCAGACTCCTTAGGCAATGCAAATAACCTTATTCTCATTAAATCATATATATACAGCAGATAATGTGTATCTTCTCTGGCATATCTGTCATAGGAATAAAACTTCATTAGATAGTGTAGTCATCTAATCTCTGGGACAGTACAGTAATCATTAACACAGATGGGAAAACACCTTAGACATACAATCAGAAATGAGAAACAAATTGATTACAAGTAAAAAGGCACAAGTAGATTGGTGTTTACATTTTTTATTTTTCAAGAAAGGGTGTTAAGTATATTTTGCTTAAGTTACAGGTACAATTCTGGAAATAATCAATTTAAGATGCATTCGCTATTTGAGAATTGTGATCAGTTATAAATCTATTTCTCAGGAATAAACAAGTAGAACAAATCCCATATGAATGTCATCTTTAGTCAGCTCAAGGAGTTCAAAGTTCAAATAAGTAGATAAGAATAAATGGAATAATTAAGTTACAGGAAGAAGTAAAGCATCTGAGTTATGAGCATAGAGGTGAAGGGAAACTTAGTCCAAAAGATAAAATGAAACAAACAAACAAAACATACTCTTTGTTAGCAGTAACGCCACAAAAGTGATGTAAAAGATAATCCAAGCTATTTCTCTCCAATTTTAATACCTTTGAGGCCTGAGCAGTTCAATAAAAAATAGATTTAGTTCTAAGTCAGAGAAACTGGCATGAGGAGATAGATCATTTGATACTTACAATGTATCCAAATTACCAATTCGTGACAACTCAATTGGAATGGAGCCTTGAAGATTGTTGGAGGAAAGGTTCCTGAGAATGGTCATCAAGCAATCTCATTTGGTGCTATGACTAATATTCACTACATAATCACAAAATAACTGCACATAATTCAAATTTGAAACCAAGTAATAGCAAAACGGATTTCTTTTTCCTATTTTTATTAAAAGCAAACTACAAGTCCGCAGCTGGCCACAAAGTACAGAGGTTATCATTCGAAAACAACTCTAGGCAAAAGCAAATTGCCCACTCTAGACAAAAGCAAATTGCCCCTTCGGCCTCCTCTTCTTTGGAAACTGGATACCCATAAAAACAGCTAGTTCATTCCAAATGGGGCAGCATTATAGTTCTGCATAATACCATTAACAAAGATGCTAGAACAAATCATTTTTAATAGGAACACATCAAGTGGGCATAAAATTAATTTGACATTAATTTCATATGAACTAGTTTATAAAGAAAGTTGAATTATTTTGAGAAACAACAGCATAAAAGCCACCTTTCATTAGCCACAGTGGGATCACAAAAGCACAAAGATATTAAAACATGTGCTAGTGATCCAAACCAACTCGCTACAAAAGCCTTCTTACCTTTTCTACATGAACAAGGATGTTAAAAGAAAACTCAATTATGCACAAAGATATTAATAAAAAGTTAAAAAGAAAAAATAGTCTACTACAAATGGGGTCAAACAACACAAAAACTTTCCAGCTCCATTCTAGTGCAGAGGAAGCATAATCAGTAATTGCTAAAATATATATCTCAATAGCAATAATTTTAGGTCTGTTGAACATAAACGTAAGAATCCATAAAGTTTAATCAGCAACAACAGATCAGAATAGCTAGATGTGAATACCAAAAAAAAAAGAAAGAACAGCTAGATGTGATTAATGGAGAAACAATGAAGCCAAACTAAACAAGCCATCATAGCCTTACTTTTTATTGCATCAGCAAGGGAGGATTCTGGGAAATTGAAAGCGCAGGACCTGGCTCAAAAGATTCACTGTGGGAAACACTTTGAACCATAATATTAGTGTGGGGAACATAGGTCGAATGCTTGGATGCCACCACTCCAATATAGTCAGCCAGAGAAATGTCAGTAACCTGATCAACAAAGTTCAAGTTAAATAAACAAAGAGTAGTCTGCTCACTAAAGCCATTAAACATAAGATTAGTGAAATAGCAGTACAATTTGCATCTACAAAACCATAGCAACAACGCCCTGAAGTAGATTGATAAATTATAATTGCAAAGTCTTCATAAAGAAAGGGACTAACACTCTGGAGTCTGGACCACAACAACAGCAACCAAAGATTAAGTACAGAATACAGTTGAAAGCAACAATAGTGAGGAAAACAAGAGCACAACAGAAGAAATAACCAGGAGACAAATTGAATGAAAGAAAAAAGAAAAGCAATGAAATGTCAAATACCACACTAATATAAGAAATTGGCAACTAATACAAAATTTAAACTTGTGCATCGACGTTCGTATTAATTGCTTACCTACAAACAGATTATAATAATTATTAACTATCATTATACTTTTGTTCCGCAGAAACGAGATAAAAGGAAACCCTCTATATATATATATATAAGAGAATCTCAATTTATGATTTTGAACAGAAGATGAATGAACAGTAAAAGTACGGAGAGAGAACCAAACGCGGAGAGATAAAATATTGGAATTGCAGAGGGATATTTCTGCTCGGATCCTGAGCTACCAATTGAAACCCCTAAGAAAACAATCCATCATCCGAAACCATATTCACCAAATTTCACGCACAAAAAGAGGTAGATTACCTTTGGGGGTCTTGGTTCTACTATTGCAACCGAGGCTCACCGATGCACTTCCAATCTTGCAGGTACAGGGGAAGAAAGAAGAGAGCTGTCGGTGAAGGAGGAGAAACAAAATGGTAAAATTGGGAAGAGGGAAAGGGTGTAACACCTGAAATACAGAAACCTGCAATACCCAAATAATATATAAACCAGAATCAATGAACATTCAGTCAAGCTCTCTCCGAGATGGAGAAGAGTCTCATCAACAAATTACAAATATTACAATGCCTTTTCCTACAAGCCCATTTCTGGGTTATACCCCTTTCTAATGGTTAAATCCCTGAACTCTGGAGCACCTTACACGTGTCTCGTCTCTCACCTTTGATCTTTAACAAACTGCTATATGAATCATGCTTCCTGTTACTGGTTTAAATGACATCATCTCCTGTTAAGTGACTATGACATCGTTTTGGTCCCATTTCTTATTCTGTTTACTAGCCGTTATAACACTGGCCTCCCTTTCGACAGCTTCCTTGACCCCAAGGGAGCTAGAATTTGTAGGTGGTTGTTGTGTTGGACGCGCAGAGTTGGAAAACAGAGGAAACTGTTGTATGAATTGGTGATAAGGAACCTAAGTAGCATTGTCCTTGGAAGCATTGGACCACTGAACCAGCACTTCAGTCACTGCCTTGTTCTGTTTGTTCACCATTCGACGCTCCAAAATAGCTGTCAGCAGCATAGGCATGTCGCCATCCTCTAAAAAAGGAGGTAATGTTTGTTGAGGAATGGCTGCACCATGATGTTTTTTCAGTAGGGAGACATGGAACACATTGTGCAATTTTCTTTCTGGAGGCAAGGCTAAGCGGTAGGCGACTGTTCCTACCTTGCCCGTTATTTGATAAGGACCATAAAATAGGGTTGCGAGCTTGTGAAAAGCTTTGTTGTTGATGGACCCTTGTTTATATGGTTGTAGTTTAAGATATACCCATTCTCCTTCAGTGAAAGATCTCTCTGATCTCTTTTTATCCGCATACCATTTCATCCGTTCTTGTGCTTTCAACAGATGTTGTTTCAACAAAGTGAGAATTTGATCTCTGGAACGTAGGGTGGTTTCAACAGCTCCTACCATTGATACTCCTGAGATAAATGGATTGCCCAGGTTTGGGGAATACCCATACAATGCTTCAAAGGGTGTCATCTTAATGGATGCTTGGTAGTGAGTGTTACACCATAGTTCTGCAGTAGGTAACCATTGTACCCATTTGTTAGGGACGTTACTGACAAAGCAGCGTAGATAGTTTTCCACTACCTTGTTAACTGCTTCTGATTGCCCATCAATTTGAGGATGGTAAGCGGTGGATTTTTGTAACTGTACCCCTTGGAGTGTGAATAGCTCTCTCCAGAAAGTGCTGAGAAAGATGAAGTCTCTATCTGAGACAATGGCCATGGGCCACCCATGGAGTTTGACTATGTGGTCCAGGAAGATTTGAGCCACATCCTTGGCTGTATATGGGTGTTTAAGACTAAAGAAGTGGCTGTACTTTGTGAGTCTATCAACGATCACCAAAATGACGGTTTTGCCAGCAGCATTAGGGAGTTGCACAATGAAGTCTATGGAGAGACATTGCCAAACTCCTTCTGGAATAGGGAGAGGTTGTAGAAGTCTTGGGTATTTGGAGAGGTCCGGTTTACATCTTTGGAAAGTGTCACAATGTTGGATAAATGTGTTGATATCCTGCTGCATGCCCTTCCAATATAGGATCGCCTTGACACGTTGATAAGTGCCGCCTTGTCCCAAGTGGCCACCCTATGGAGAAGCATGAAAAAATTGCAAGATTTCCTTCCGGACTGGAATATCCTTCCCCACCACTAGCTTCCCTTTGCGTTTCAGGAGTTGTCCCTGTAGGTGATATTTGCTGTGTGGTAATTCGTCATGCTGTAGCTTGGCCACTTTCCTGAGAAGTGATTCGTCCATATGCCAGCTCTCCTTAATTCTATGTAGCAAATCAGAATCAACCACTGATATGGTCAATATAGCTGGAGTTTCTTCACGTCGAGACAGTGCGTCGGCCACTTGATTGTCTCTGCCTTTCTTATAGTGAATGCCATAGCTGTAGCCCAGGAGTTTTTCAAGCCATTTGTATTGCATTGGTGTGGATAGGGGTTGTTCAAGCAGGTGTTTGAGGGCTTGTTGATCAGTGAGGATTGTGAAGTGATTCCCAATGAAGTATTGGCTCCATTTCTTGACAGCAAAGACAATTGCAAATAGTTCCCTTTTGTAAGTGGACATTGAGGCAAATCGTGGTCCCATAGCCTTACTAAGGAAAGAAATGGGTCTATTGCCTAGTATCAAAACTGCCCCAATCCCTTCTTTTGGAGCATCAGTTTCAAAAATGAACCCCTTGGAGAAGTCTGGAAGCTGGAGCATAGGGGCAGACGTCATGACTTGCTTCAGTTTAACAAAAGCCACTTCTGCTTTCGGTGTCTAAAGGAAAGGGCCCTTTTTGAGTAGGTTGGTGAGGGGTCTAGCAATGCTCCCATAGCCGCTTATGAAGCGCCTGTAGTAGCCCGTAAGTCCTAGAAAGCCACGAACCTGTTTAATTGTCTGGGGTAGGAGCCATTCTAGTACCGCTGTCACCTTGCTGCTATCCATGCTCACCCCATTGCCACTGATAATGTGACCCAAGTACTCGATGGTGGTGTGGCCAAATGCACATTTAGGTTTCTTGAATAGCTGATGTTGTTGAAGTGTTTCAAATGTGGAAGTGAGATGTGAGAGGTGTTCATCCCAGCTGCTACTGTATATCAAGATGTCATCAAGAAAAAAAACAATGATGAACCTTCTCAAAAACTTCTTGAAAACATCATTCATGGGGGCTTGAAAGGTTTCTAGTGCGTTGGAGAGCCCAAAGGGCATGACTAGCCACTCAAAATGTCCATTGTGAGTTTTGAAGGCTGTCTTATGAATGTCCATGGGGTGCATGCGTACTTGGTGATATCCGGAGCGCAAATCCAGCTTGGAGAAAAACTTGGACCCATGCAGTTCATCAATCAATTCTTCAACAATGGGGATAGGAAATTTGTTCTTAATGGTAGTTGCACTTAGCTTCCTATAATCGACACAAAATCTCCAAGAGAGGTCCTTCTTCTTGACCAACACCACAGGTGCTGCAAATGCTGAAGAACTTGCTCTGATTATCCCGGATTGGAGCATTTCTTCTACCATTTTCTCAAGAACATTCTTTTGTAGGTAGGGGTATCGATAAGGTCTTAAGGAACTAGGAGTATCTTCATTACTTAAATTGATTTTGTAGTCGTATGGCCTGGATGGTGGTAGGGTGGTGGGTGTTTGGAATAGAGAATTGAAGTGTCGTAGCACTACATCCAGTTCTTGTTGTTGGGTGGTACTTAAACATGTAGTGGGTTTCATGAGGTTGGCTGAATCCCTGGCTGCTGGCATGCTTTCTAGCTGTAGTAATTTCAAAGCAAAACAATCCCTTAAGCCTTTTAAAGCCTTCCCTTCCTTACTGACCTCCTGTAAGTGAAGTGGTGCTTATCTGCCTTGTAGTGTAGTAAGCTAGGTGTTATGGTGAAATGACATAGACATCTTGGTAAAATCCCACTCTATCTTCCCAAGAGATTGCAGCCACGTCATACCAAGAATAGCTTTGATGCCCGAGATAGGTAAGATCAAAAAATCTGCTTTGAATTGGGTCCCTTCGACACTCCATGTCACACCAATGGCTTGAGAAGTGATTTGAACCAATTGGTCATTAGCTACTCGGACTGTGAGTCTTCCTGCATAGTGGTGCTTCAGGCCTAATTGTTTGGCCACTTTATCTAACAGGAAGTTGTGTGTGCTCCCTGTGTCAACGAGGAAGGCTACCACCTGTTTCTTAATTGTGCCCTCTAGCACCATGGTTTGACCACCCGTGTGTCCCCTTATTGCTTGTAAGGATATGTGAATGCTATTCAAGTCAACCTCTTCTTTTTCCCCTCTCTGTTGCTCCTCAGTATTTTCTGATTCCTCCCCTTCGGAATCCTCTTCATCTATTAACAAACTGAACACCCTGGATCTCTTGCATTCTTGGAGGTGTTGTGGACTTCATTTGTCCCCACAAATCCAGCAGAGACCCTTGGAGTGTCTCTCTTCAGCTACTGACATTCCCTGGCAATTTTACCTCGTTGTTTATGAGAGGGGTATAAGGTGGGTTGTTGTGAGTAGTGATGGTGTTGGGAAGAGAACTAGTGGTTCTCCCCAGTTGGTTGCTATTGAAATTGGGGTTATAAGAGCTATTTTTCGGAGTGGGGTTGAAACTATTATGGGGTGTGAAATTGGTTTTATAGGGGGGTGAGGTAGTGGAGTTGGGTTTGAGTGGCTGGAATGGTTTATGTGGGTATGGGTTCGAGCGGAGATTTGTGTGTTGGGATTGGAAATGCTGAGTAGGGAAGGACCAAAAAAGGCTCTCCTGCCATCTGGCTATTTGAATGGCCTCCACCATAGATTTTGGGCGTTGGATCCTTACAGCCTTTTCTAACATTTCAGTCAAACCCCCTAAAAAACAACTCATAGCGAGTTTTGAATCCAGTCCCACTCGAGCCACCAATTCATCAAACACAGTTAGATAATCCTCTAAACTCCCACTTTGTTTTAATTGCATTAATTCAGCCACTAGGTCATCAAAAACTCCATCATCGAACCGCATGGCAATGTCAGTTAACAATTATTTCCAGGTAATAGCATTCTTACCCGGTGTAGACACATGTTGCTTGAGCCACGCATAGGCCTTGCCTTCCATTGCTAGCATAATGAGCTTGGATCTCCTGTCCTCCGGAACTTCCTCCAGGAAGAAGAATTTCTCACATTTCCCAAGCCAAGTACGGAAATCACTTCCATCAAACCCCGGCAAGGTGAAGCGAGTGTTGTCATTGTTACGATGGGGTTCTGGTGGTGGCTCCCTTTCACTCCCCTCATCATTTGAAATGCCAATGGAACCCCCTGATGTGGAAGTCTCCTTTCCTTTGTCCACGCCGTGCTTAATCGACTCGAATTCTGATTGCATAAACGACATCAGAGTTTCGAATTTCTGATCGAGGCCTTCCAGTTTCTTGTCATGATTCTCAAATCGGTCCACCATCTTACCAAACCGCTCCTCCATTTTCTTCTCTACTTCCCTCACCCGAATGTCAATCTCATGATTTGTTACCATGGTGAAAGTCTCGTAGCTCAGTCGAAGCAAGGTGCCTGGATGGGTGCTCTAATACCAATTGTAACACCTGAAATATAGAAACTCACAATACCCAAATAATATATAAACCAGAATCAATGAATATTCAGTCAAGCTCTCTCCGAGATGGAGAAGAGTCTTATCAACAAATTACAAATATTATGATGCCTTTTCCTACAAGCCCATTTCTAGGTTATACCCCTTTCTAACGGTTAAATCCCTGAACTCGGGAGCACCTTACACGTGTCTCGTCTCTCACCTTTGATTTTTAACAAACTGCTATCTGAATCATGCTTCCTGTTACTGGTTTAAACGATATCGTCTCCTGTTAAGTGACTACGGCATCTTTTTGGTCCCATTTCTTATTATGTTTACTAGCTGTTATGACAAAGGGAAGACTAAATGTGCATTGCCTTAAACGTGCATTTTGGGTTTTTTTTTTTCTCCAATGGTATATTCAGATGGAATTTTAAAAAAAAAAAAAAANCTGTACAAATGTTTTTACACCATTTATGCCTCTTAAAAGATATCTAGAGATATTATTTTCTCAATTCGCCTTCGATAAGAGAATAGTTTTCAACTTACAAAAGTATAATTGCGGTAACAGTGACAAATCCAAAAATAATTTAAGGACAGGCTAAACTATAAATGAAACTCTCAAAAATTAACAAAACATTTGGATAAAACAAATTTGAAACATGGGGCCAGAGGCACTTGTCCCTATAAATCCATCCCCAAATGGACAAGGATAATAAAAGAGTGTGTAATATAGCCCAATATATATAAGAGCGTGTACAAATATTAGGTGAACATGAGAGTATATTTTATTACAACATAGAATCTCTTTATAGTTTATGCCTTTATGGCAAGAAAAAATCTATTTTTTTTTTTTCTCAAAAGAACAAGAAAACTCTCTTTAGTTTGCGTATGATAATACAAAAACTTTGTAAATAATATTTTACAAACAATACCAGGTGAATCTATGATACAAGTGGTATGATACTACTTCTTGTCAGAACATAAGGCAACATTTTATATATTGGATCAAGCTTATCACTGGTCTTCATAACACTGGATAACTTTGTTTCTATCTCTCTGCCAGGTGCCAAGTACAGGTATCTTTTGTTTATAATGCACCAAATCTCTTTTGAACACTGAAATGTATTGATCAAAAACATACGGTTGAAGAAAGTGCGTAAATTACGGATCTTAATAAATAATTGAGTATGAGAGTTATCCACCACAATCATAAGTCAAAGATTTGGTGGTTGGTGAGTGATGACTGCCTTTGTTGGCACTCTTCCTAGTTAATGGCTGATCAATCAGTCTGAAAACTATATATACTGATCGAGAAACCTACTTAAGTTTTTTGAATAATAAGAGAGAGCTTTGATGGTATATGCGTAAATACAAAATTATTAAAAACTTTAAATCTTCTACATGAAAATATAGACCAAGAACTCCAAAATGTTTTTCAAAAAAATAATAATAATAATATACTTCTAGAACAATTCTAGAAAAACACACCGGCCGGATTTCTTGAATTTAATTTTATGAAAATCACTGAAATATCTTTTCTCAATAGAGAACGGTGACTCCTTTATGAGGTTATGCCTCTCTCAGGTTCCAAAACTTGAAAAAAAAATTATTAGAAAGTGTTAAAGGCGCAATTTGATTATTTCACATAGTATTGATGAATATTGTAGTTATTCCTACGATGTAATAGGCATCTACTTAAGATTTTTTTTCTTTTCCACATTTTAGGGTCTTTAATTCTAATTTCAAAAACTTTAAATTAATTCTCTTATACTTTATTAACCATCCAGTATAATTTATTAATATGTATATAACTCAAGGTACTAGTGTGTAGAAGAGAGGCTTTGGCTCAATAGAGCTGCCTCCAACCTTAAGGCTATCCCTCGCGCCCTATTCTAAGTTTATTGAACCTCCTTAGCTATAAAATGGCAGCTTTAGCCATTTAACCCATTATCTCCGATAATAAATTTTAAAAATAAAAGAAAAGATACTAAGGTGTTAACCTTTTTGAAACGACATCACCTATGAGTAACACTAAAGTCATATAGACATTCAATAAAATATATCGACCTCTCAAGTCTAAAGACAACTAGTGTATTGTAATAGAGCTACCATTTTTCATAGACTGAAAGTGACACACTTATGTGGTGCTCTACAATAGTTACACACTAGTGTATGTATATCTCATACACTGCATCCACTTGTTTGCTTTAAGGTCACTACCCCCATTGACAAAGTCAAATTATTCTATCTATAGACAGAGGCATAACAAATGTAGGGTATATGATTTTCATTATGTTAAAAGACTAAAACAATTTTGGTAGAAAGCAAAGAACTATAGCTTCCCTCTTAAGAGTTCAAAACTATTAGCAACGATTATCAACATATCAAATATATCATAAGCAAATAAAATAAAATACCCATCAAAAGAGATCATGTATGTGAAAAAAAAAAAAAATTAATCCAGCATTTTTTATATAAAATAAAAATAATCTGTTTTATAGGAATAAATCTAACAAGAGCAAGAGGAGAAATGAGGTGTCCATTATCAGTTCAGGGAATATTCAATGCACGAGATGAGAAAAGACGGCAACTTGCATGTTATGAAGAGTGTAAACTTCATAGGCCTATTTAGATAAATGGCTTATTGAAGCCTCATATAAGAAGGTTTTATATGAGAAATTCTAATATAATAAGCTTATTTTAAATTAATTTATTTTTTGTTTGAATATACAATTTAAAATGTACTTTTAAAATCAGAAAAGTGAAGGATTATTGGGCTTTAGCAAAAAAATTTACTAGGGATATTTTTGTCCTAAAATTTTTCAGAATAAAATTACTCTACTTATACACAAGCACATGTGTCACACTAATATAGATGATAATTTTCTATAAAGTTGAGTTCCTGTGTTTAAATTTTTAATATTACCAATTAGAAAATTTAGCTTCCTCAGTGTAAGGCCTTAAAACCACTTGCATATATTTGTGGCAAGTAGATACCAAAATTTTAATTTTTGTTTTGTCTGTCATTTAAGCAAATACAAAATTAGTTTATAAATTAGTAAAAAAAAAAAAAAACTTTANAAAAAAGACTTTAAATGGGGGATTGTAGACACAAGTGCACAGATCCAATTGATATCAAAGCATGGAGATATTGAGGTTCATTGACAAAAAAAAAATACACTTTCCCAAACTATTTACTAAAATGAAACACTTTACAAACTATTTACATAAATTGTGCAGTTTTCCGAATAAATATGGTCACACTACACAAGGAAATGACATTTTTATGAGTATCACACTACTCCAGATGTAGCATGACTAGTGTCACGCTACTTGGGAGTAGCGTTTTCTCAAATGTCACGCTATTTTCTCAGTAGCATGACTTCCTTTTTTAATTTCTTAGGAAGTGGAGTCACACTACTTTAGTGTAACGTGGCACTCATAAAAATGCTACTTCCTCATGTAGCGTGATAAAAAATGTATCATTTGTGTAAATAGTTTTTAAGGTGCTCCATTTCAGTAAATAGTTTAGGGAAGTTTTTTTTTTTTTTTTTTTTTTTTNTTTGTCAATTTGCTAGATATTGATTCCCTTACAAAAATCTTAGTGGTAGCTTTTATAAATATCAATAGTGCATCCTTTGTACAAACCTATTTTTCATTACTTATAAATTTATAGGTTACATTATTGACACAATAATTGTTAGCTCACTTAAATAATAAAAAGTTATAAGCGGGTGATTGAAAAAAGTAATATTTCAAAGTGGGTGACTACTGAAATTTGAGTTTTCAAATTTACACATTGTTGACCAATATTCATCCTATATTGACCAATAATGCTTATCTAGCTATGCTTCTATTAGTGAGGGCAAGTTTGAAAACTTAACCTTTAGGAATCACCTACCTTTTTTTCTTCTTATTCACCCACCTATAGTTATTTTTTATTTGAGTGACGTAGCAATATTCATATTATTTTATTATTTATAAATTAATTATTAATATAATAATATATTAAGAGTTTATTATTGTGAGGTGCTAAAACTTGGCATAAAAAATCCAATTATGCTGAAAGAAAGTGTCTTCCAATGTAGGTACCTATCACACTATGTAAAATTATCAAAATACCCCTTAATACTATGTGGTTATCATGTGTAAATTATGTAATTATTTTATTTATATATGTGGTTATCATGTTCAAATATAAACGAAATAATCACATAACATAGAATTATTTTAGTCATTTTACACTTTGTGACATGCACCTACTTGAAAGACACTTTTCATTTAGCACCATTAAGTCTTTTATGCCAAGATTTAGCACCGCATAATAATAAACATATAATTACAAATTTAATTATTCTCAGAGTGTGTCAAGGTCCTCATTGAAAATAAGATGCTTGATATATTCAAGTATCTTTTCCTACGAATTTCAAAACCTAAGAATAATTTCTTTTTCTTTTGTATACCTTTTTTGAGTGGTAGATTTATGTTCTCAAGAGAGAAGAGACTTGTAAAACTTGAAGTTCCTAAGAATCATACCTTTTTTTTTTCTTTCTTTTTCCCTTTTTTATTTTCTTCCTAACAATAATTTGCATTAACTAGCTAGAAGAATCAATCAGAACAATATCAACTAAAAAAATCAAGTACCTCCTCTACCCAGGACAAACTGTCACCCAAATCTACAGTTAAGATGGACAGTCAATGAGTTTGTCACAGAATATGCCCAAAATGAAGTTCAACATAAGATTGTACTTCATGGAAGATAATGATCATGAACATATATATATATATATATATATATATATAATCTCACCCTATGTCCACAATTAAAATTGTTTTATGTCACAATCTATTAATGACAAAAGGATCATATTAACTATAAAATTCCTTATGTCACAATCTACTAATGGCAAAAAGATTATATTAAGTATAATACTCTTTAATCAATTAGGAAATGATTAAACTAATAAATGATTGAATCTTCTTATTAATTATTGAAATTAAAAAACTAAACTTTAGAGAAGCATACAATTCTAGAATATTACACACATAAATTGTTTTTTTCTCCCCTTCTCTCTTTTCAATCGTGCGCCCAAATATTCTCTGTTTCATTTCTTTTCGTTTTCTTCGACATCAATCTTGTGCCTCCTCCTCAAGTTTGCCCAACCTTCTCCATCTTTTCCATTACTTCATTTGCATGGGCATACATATATGTGGGCTCACCATCAATCTGTACGGGAGGTTACTCATAGATCAAACTTAAATCTTTTTCTAGCACAAGAGTAGAGACTCCATAATTGTTATAAAAAATTATAGAACTAAATAATTTCAAAATGGTTTGAGTCATTGGTCACTAGCAGAAGAGATTCTTTGATGCTGTAGTTACCCAATATTGTCTCATAATTCCTTAAGGCCCAATCGAGTCTAATAACACCAGGTCTAAGTCAATTTCAATAGTAAAATGACCATCATACCCCTTACCTTGCTAAAAATAACCCTCTCTCATAGGTATGCACACTTTTTACACACCCTCATGTATTGTACTCTACCAACTTGGTACAACCACTAATTTGGACATCAGAATCCAAGCATTGACACACTCAACCTAATTAAGCTCACATGCGCTATTTGTGCAGATACTTACTTGGATACCCGACCTTTGATTTCACATGCCGACCTAGTCATCAACACAAGCATCCTCAGATACCTTAGTCACTCCCTAATATAAAGACTAGTTATTGTTTGTCTTTCAAATTCTTCTTCCTCTTATCACACACCCTTTTTTGTCAAAGGAAATAGAATAAAAGAGCAGACAAAAAGTATAGTTAAGGTTTCTGGCAATTTCTTATTAGCTTATCTTTCAAAACCAAGAATTGAGAGAAGGCCATAGTTAATAAGCCGTGGTTATTGAAGCTTCACTAAAAACATATAATTGCATTAAATGGTTACAATTACCCAAACAACCAAAAGGAAAAAAGAAAACAAAAATACAAATATGTGAAAATATTCTAGAAGATATCATGTGCTTCTCTTAAATTATAATTTTTAATAATTTGTTAATTTCTATAATTAATAAGAAGATTCATTCATTAATTAGTATAATTATTTTTTAATTGACTAAAACACTACAAGAAAATATGCATTTTGTACTGACAAAATTCATGTGAAAATACCCAAAATTCCATGAGAAACAGGTTTTTTACGGACTTTCTCACAAATTTTGAGACATGAGAAAAACTTGTGTAACAAATCAAATTTCTCACGGACTTACTTTTGGAGTGAGAAATGTTGAAAAAAAAATTCTCACAAATTTTTGTCTGTGAGAAATTCCTCAAGTTTTTTTTCCTACTAATTTCTTATATCAATACTAAAAAAATTACGAAAAGGGAAAACAAAAATTCAAAGAAAAGTTAACAAAAGATCATACATTATCATATTTAAACAAACTTTATAGAGTTTGATTTTAGACTTTACACATTTTACAATCCAAAACAGAAACTAACTCAAGCAGTGATTACTATAAGAAACTAACTCTAAATTAATAAAGTTCATATACAAGACAAAACCACCTAAATAACTTGAACTTATATGTATATTTTGGGCTCCTGATAAAAATTTGTCTACATCCCAATGACCAAATAGATATGTCTCACACAGTAATTCACAACAATCATCTATTGCCTGACTGTCATTAAAACCATGAACAAGATAAACATGAGTAATAAAAATTATAAGCTTTTCTCGGTGTTGTTCACTAATTCTCACTTGAGCTATAGAGAGAAGTCATCACTGACATCATCATCGTCCCAATCATCCTCCCATTGTTGTGTTGTCACTTTGTCCTCTTCTTTGTCATCCCATTCTATCATGAGCCAAAAATAGACACAAACACATTCATGAAAGGGTGGAAATGAGTAAGGAGACCACAAATGCCAGACAAAAGGGAAAAAACTACATTATCATAATAAATCTCTTATTTTTCATACTATTACAGACAACTCACACAAACTATGCAAGAAATTAGTCAGCTAACTAGCAATCGCTTACAATTTCCAAACTATCCAAATGCTTAGATAAATGTTCACTACCAAGTAGTAGACATGCAGTCATTGCCCAAAACAACAAAAACATACAAACACACACAAACACAAAATTTGTTTCTAATAATCACAAACAAATTCCCTAACAAAAATTATCCAAAAAAAAACTAACTCAAGAAAGGGTGGAAATGAGCCAAAAATAGACACAAATACATTCATGAAAGGGTGGAAATGAATAAGGAGACCAAAAATTCCAGGAAAACAAAAAAGAGAAAAGCTATATTATCATAATAAATCTCTTATTCTTCATACTATTGCGGACAACTCATTCAAAAAATGCAAGAAATCAATCAGCTAACTAGCAATCCCTTTCAATTTCCAAACTATCCAAATGCTTAGATAAATGTTCACTAGCAAGTAGTAGAGACATGCAGTCATTGTCCAAAACAACAAAAACATACACACACACAAACACAATTTGTTTCCAGCAATCACAAACAAATTCCCTAACAAAAATATCCAAAAAAAAACTACAACAACTCCAATTCATGCTTAGTAATTTGGATGTATGAGAATCAACAAATGTTTCATCAAAACAACTCAAAATTTAATCCATAATCACATTAACAACATTCCACCAACAACATATCCTAAAACTACAATCAAATTCATCCAAAAACACAAAAAAAAAAAAATCACATTTAACTCAAAGAAGAATTGAAAAGAGAAAACAAAGGGATTTCGACTTACCTCCTATCCAAAGCAAGTCAAATATGCTTCCTAACCATTATCCTCAGCTTGCCACCACCGGAACAACCTCAAACGCCACTAGGAAATGGAGTTGCAAAGGGTGGAAGAGAGAATCATAGAGGGAAATAGAGGAAAAGTGAGAAAATTGAAATAGGGGAGCTCACGATTGAGGTGAAAGAAAAACTTAGTTTTCTCATGGAATTTCTCACGGAAACATTCCGTGAGAACTTTTAAAACTATAATTTTAACTTTAGTGAAATGGTGCGTTCTGTTTCTCAACATAATTTCTCACGGATTTTTTCACAAAAAATTATGTGAGAAATTTTTTAGAATTGAATTTCTTATAGAATTTTATCGCAAAAAATTTTTTTGTGAGAAATTCTCACAGATTTTCTCAAGGAATTTTCTCACAGAAAATTTTCCCTTGAGAAAATTCTATTAGAAATGTAATTTTCTCACTAAATTTTCTCGTGGAAAACTTCAAGAGAAATTTTTATTGAATGCTAATCTACGAGAATTCTATGAGAAGTTTCGGTAAAAAATCGTGTGTTTTCTTATAGTGAAAGGTATTATATTTAATATATTTTTTGTGATTAATAAGTTGTGGCATTAATGATTTTGATTGTGGCAATAGAGTGACCCATATATATGTGTGTGGAGAGTGTGGGGGGAAGATAAACAAATATATATATATATATATAGAAAATGAAAAGATAAACAATAGAAGGAGGAGGTAAACTGGTTATTGACTTGACTCACATAAATAAGGTAGGAAGAAGGAGCAAAAGCCAATGAAGAAGAAAAGCACTTTATTGATATGTTGGCACTACATCTCTAAACTTGAATAGCACCTCTATATATAGTGCTAGTCTACGTCAAAGATATAAGTTAACACTTTTAGTGGGAGAGCTATTCAATAGATAAATAGAACATGAAATAGCCTCGAACCAAAAATAATTAGGCACACCTTTAACTTTAATAAGCTTTTTGTCATGTCCATGATTTTTTTCTATTTGTCTTCTTTACAATGTCGTTGTGCTGTGGCGTATAAAGAATTGTGATTTCATGCTAAATTTCATGATATACATAAAATTATTTAAAATCACTAGAATTGTATTCACTTTCACCATTAATTTTAATACGTTTATGTAATGGCCACTCTGCTTCTCAACAAGTGCTTTAAACTGCTTAAAATTATTAAACACCTAAGACTTTTTTTTGCTAGAAATAAATTCTTAATTTTCTACTGTAATCATCAATAAGCATGAGAAAATAGCAAATTTTCCCAATAGATGAATATTCATTGGACCACAAACATTATAATGCGCACCAATTCTAACAGCTTTGAAGCATGCCAAGAATTTGGACCAATAAAATTTTTTCTATGTTGTTGACTAATAATGCAACCTGCACAAAATGGAGACTTAATTGGCCCAATAGAAATATTCATTGGACCGCAAAGGTCATAATGTACCAATTCTAATCATGACTTTGAACTATGCCAAGAAGTTGGACCAGTAAAAAAATTCAGATGTTGTTTACCAACAATGCAACCTTCACAAGATTTTTCATGCTAATTAATCATAGGGTAAGCCTTTTATCAAAACAGATCTAGCCATTAGATTTCAAATTCTAAAATCTAAGTTCCCAAATCTAATAGGCCACAACTAATTTTCATCCTTCATAATAGCATTAAACATTAATAAACATCAATCCTAATTCTTTAATAAATGAGCTTTTAAAATTATGTATCTTTATCATTTGAAAAAAAAAAAAAAAAAAGCAATCTGTATGTTTTGCATTCATGTGTCAGAAATATAGAAAACATCAAAGATGTAAGCATAACTCCCATTTTCCAGTTGAATAGGAATTCTCGCTTTCCAGATGAGACAAACATAAGGCGACAGAATTTCACACCTCTCTTCATTATATGGGTCCATTTGTTTCTGACAAAAAGGTTTTATAGAATAGTTTTTCTGTTCTAAAATTTTTTATCGTTTGTTTCACTATAAATTATTCTTTAAAAAAAATTTCTGTTTGTTTTACAAGAAAATTTCATAAATTTTTTTTATAACTCTTAGAAGAATTAACTTATTACATTTCTATAATTTCTTTTTTAAAAGCTAATGTGAAACTCAATTGTCTGATAAAAAAAAAAAAGTAAACACAATAATACTAAAACTTTGTTGTAGGAGCAACACACATAGTATATTTTGTTATATGGGAACTATTCTCAAGTAAACGTTAGCAATTTATATTGAAATATTGGGGGTAGGGGGGGGGTAAGGACCTGAGGATTTATCTGAAATATATCACTATAGGAGGATATCGGCTGGAAAGTACTTAGTTACTTACACAAAATAAGGCACCTCAGCAATTTATTAGCCAATTATGCATTAGTACAGAAAACGTTAATTACTGGAAGAAAAGGTGATTGCTAAGCTACCTAAGAGGTATTGCTACTCTATCAAGCATTGATGTCATTGCAAAAATCTTGAAAAATCGAATCACACAGTATAAGTTAAATTCTAAAATAGTTGACAGAATTTGAGATTAATTATATAAAAAAGAATTACTATTTATGCCTATTATTAATTTGGTATTTTTTTTCTATATTGTTATATTTATGCATTTTACAATAAAATAATTGTTTTAACTTACACTAAGTGACTATTTTTTCTAAGATTCTTTGCAATAACATCAATTTCATAACATGATTCTCACCATAATTCTCTCAAATAAAGAGATAGTATAGTACTACTCTTTTTTAAAAGAGAGATAGGATAGCACACACTGAATAAAAATATGGATAAACCACTTCGTTCCTATTTCTTTAGTTTGTTTCATCCAACATCTTTCTTTGTTATCAATTCTATAGGAGTTAATGATGATACCTAAATAATTTTAAGAATAAATAGGAGTTCTTTCACAATTTAAATAATTTTGTATACATGGAAGACTGTACGTTTTTTTTTTTTTTTTTTTTTTTTTTATTTTTTGNGTCTCATTAATTTATAGAGTAAAACCATTTTTTGGTCCCTGAAAGATTTTTACCGACACTTTGGTCCCTGAAAGATCAATCCGTTAGCCATTTTAGTCCGCCGCTTATCTCTGTTAGTGGGTCTTCACGGAAAACACCACGTGGCACGGTAAGTGCCTATGTGGCCATCAAATGCTGAGCTGGCAAGCTGACTAGGCATGGAAGTTGGCTGGTGGCATGGAAGTAACAAATACGACGCCGTTTTGGAGGCCTCCCATTCTTAACATAAAGGGCGACATTTTGGTTTGGGA
This sequence comes from Cercis canadensis, assembly GCA_003255065.1. NCBI lineage: Eukaryota > Viridiplantae > Streptophyta > Magnoliopsida > Fabales > Fabaceae > Cercis > Cercis canadensis. The sequence goes on from QAOA01008369.1 coordinate 58,573, forward strand.
GGAGAAGAACTCCATCGTGCCAAGAACACAGGAAATTTGAAATCCCTCATGGAAGGCTGAAACCCGATTTCCCTCAAGCACCGAAATCCCCCCAAAATCACCCAGCCATTTATGCATTTCTCTGTGGGTGCTGTAAGATATTTTCCCAAATTGGAACCGTCACTGTTCAAGCATCCCTTTCCTGCGGATTTCCCCAATTTTTCGAACAGGTTTGTGGGTTCTTGTCATCTTTTGTGTGTGTGGTAGAAGAATCGGTATGCTATATAAATTTCAATGCAAGATGAAGCCAGTTTTTCTTCAATTGCATTTACCAGTTAATATCATAAATTAGTTCAAGTTAATTTTTTCCAATAATACGAGCAGATAAACTACAAATAAATTACTATTACTCTACACGATATGAATCTCATTAGCTTTTGTAAATTAATATTATTGGTCTTCATTGCCTGTTGAAGCATTAAGCTTTACCAGACAGGGGGTGAAAAAGAAATGGGTTTCAGAATGCGGATCTTGACTTGAACATGGCACTTCCGTAATTGAAGCAGTTGTAATGGTTTTGGGTTTAAGGAGTGTAATGGTTTTGGGTTTAAGGAGTTGTAATGGTTTTGGGTTGATTCCTTGTAATGCAATGGTTGTGCAAGAAAGCCGTAAAATCCCCAGATTTTTTTGTAGTTGGATGAGTTATTCCCTATGTTTTAATTGAGCTGAATATACTGTTTTTGAGTTCTAAGTTGCTTTCTGTTTTTGAATTCATGTACAAAATGACAACATGATGAGGACTTTCTTTATACCGTCTCTCTTCCCACTAAAGTACTACCTCCACTTTAACAGCTTTGAATTATACATTTTTTATAGGTTCTACGTGATGAACTCCGTTGTTTTTAAATTATCTATTACTATGTTTTAGCAAAATAACATGAGGTCAAATATAAGAATTGAGTGCAAAATTACAATTTATTTGTTGAACAACCACGGTGTAGTGGTTGCTAAGTAATAATTAGTTAATGCATAAAAAGTGAAATATGAGATTCCCTATTGCTTCACTTGATTTCTTAGACATTTTTAATTATATATACCATATAAAATTAAATTAGGCATGCAATTTATGCCGATACGAATTTTTACATTTTGCATGGAAATAATAGGTGAAGCATATATGTTTAACAGGTTTTATTTGTTTTGGTTGGTCGTCAAAGGTTTTGATGAAATGATCGTTGAGGACGAAGAAGTCCCTAAACAACGTTATGTGATGGTTGATGATGAGGCATTCACTCCGGCAATCTATGGACAACATATCCATAAAGGTAGCTCTAGTGGGTCAAGCATAAAAAGTGGTACATATGCTATATCTGACCATACTAGGCCTTATCTATGCGGCTGTAGTCAAAGGGTGATAATGTTGATTTTGAAGACGAAAAAGAACCCAAATCGCCCATTTTGGCGTTGTCCACGTTACAAGGTTTGAGGGGAAAATTACACTGGATTACATATTTACTCAATTTAAAAGGCTTGTCGTTTCTAGTGGCGGATTTCTTATTTTAACTCATGGTCAACATCTTTACATGCAGAATGAAGACTTATGTTGTGGATTCTTTCAATGGGTCGAGAACTTTGAAGGGGTGGTTACAAGAACCCCTAAGTCCTACACAACAAATGAGAAAAAGGTGCTGAAGATGCAGAACACAATTCAGCGTCTTGAAAGTGAAAATAGGAAACTAAAAATAATATGTGGTTTGTTGGTTGTTTTTGTGTTGATTGTGTTATTTGTAAAATAAAGCTTAACATCAATTATAATGTATTATCTCCTACTGAGTTGATAAACTTTCTAGAATGTAAATGTTGCTTACCATTTTGTATATTTCAGACAGGTTGTGCATCAATCGCTTTACCGTATTGTTGCAAAAAATACACATTTTGTTATCTAAATGAGAAACTAAGGATTGTGTTTTTTTTTTTTTTTTTGTGGAAAGAGTTGACTTGGAAAATTACATATCAACCAAGAATTCCAAAAAATTTCCTCATGACGTATGCATTTTCCAATATAAGAATCTGATCAAAATAATTAAACCACCAAACAGTCTTCCCAAATTAGTAAAGAACATTAATTTTTCTCATCAAATAATCTGATCAAAATATTCTATATTTGTTTTTGAGTTGGTTGCTTGACACCTAACCAATTCCTTCAAACCAGTAAAAATTTAACAAGAATAAACATCAATATGAAGGTAGTGGAAGGGAAATATAAGCCTACCCATTAGCATTTACCATGGGCTTACATTTCAATATCAACTCCTGTACAGATAGTAAAATCCTGAATACTGTTTCAAGACATTGTGGTGCAGCTACTAAAGTAATGTCTGTATGAACATTTCAACAAGAACACCACTAGGCAACATCAGCAAATAAGTTGCATTGTCATTAGGCAAGGGCCAATGAGCAACCAACATATGTCAGTAAGTGAAATAACTGATGTGGATTTTGCTACTGGTAAGTATACCGGGCCACACAAGTAGTATCTAAAACTGAGTAGAGTATCGTCCTCAGGGATTTGACGTTAGCAAGTACCAATTTCACTAACAATGATTCTATTTGGAATGATAAATGTTTTGATTTGGAGAAAGATATATCTAAATGATTATGAACAATCAAATAACTAAAGCTAGATAATAAGTCTCAACAACTTGATAAAAATTATGGTTGAAGAGATTAACAAGGAAATAAAGAAAGTTATGGGTTAATTTCACTTGGTTTGGACTCCGATTATTTCATAGACAAAACAACCTTTGAATTACTGAAGAATACATTATCTTAGCTACAAATCCTTTGTTGTTGACTAATTTCCCTAATTTGATTGAACTCAATCTCTTGGAGAAACAATCCTCCCTATCCCAACTAATTGCCCAATTCCTTGGTACAATTAACTTGTCTAGGTGATTAAGCTCTAGGAAATTAATTCAAGACCACATAAACTAAGTTATCTATTCCTAGATTAACTTGATTTATGGTAGAAATTACAAGAGCATACTCATATCTTACTATCCCTAGCATCAACATGAGTCAATAAACCATTCAAATGGTAGCTAAGCATTTAAAGGCATTAAGAGCAGTAAAATCTACTCCAACAAAGAGACTTGCATCAAAATAACTTCATTCAACAATAAAACTTCATCCAAAACCTAGCTACATCAAACCCCTAACTAAAGGGGGTTTAGCTACTCATAGCTAAAACAGAGGAATACATAGAAACAGAGTTCATTAAGAGAGAAGAGAAGAAAAACTAGGTGAAATCTAGGTTTAATCCTCCAAAAGTGCTCTAGCTCCTTCCTCTTCTTTGTTCTTGACGGCTCTCCTCCGGATCCTCTTTCTTTTCTCCCTCTTGTTCCTTTTATAGGTAGGTTATGGCCAAGAGACAGGTGGAAAGACACCTCAGCACTTACTCCAGCGCTGGGTGCTGGCTGATTGCTCTACAATGCTGGAAGTCTGGCGCTGGGCGCTGGGGGTACTGTGGCTTCTCGGATGGGCTGGCGCTGGGCGCTGGCTCACTGGGAAGCTATGTTCCTCTCTACCATGCTGGCGCTGGGCGCTGGCTCTCCAGAGAAGCATCCAAGCACTTCTTTTGTCACGTTTAGCTCCCTCTTCAACCTCCTAAATCTCTAACCTTCAAGAGCAATCCAAGAAGATTGTGAATGAGTTAAAAACATGCTAGAAAATTAAATAAAACCAATAACTTTGACACTAACTAGGATTAATAAATAACTAGAGAATATGGTACACATTCATGCAAAATAACTTAAGAACTAGCCAGATAAAACATAATTGGAGCTATAATAATTCTATTTTATGGAATTATCACACCCCCAAACTTAGGATTTTGCTAGTCCTCAAGCAAAAGTAAACTCAAAAACATGAACTAGAAAAAGATAACCAAAATAAAATCAACAACACCATATGATTTCCAAAACTCACAAATTTAAACTCAAATTAACTCATAATGACAACTTGCAACTCATAATTCCTAGCTGCTTTCTCAAGGGAATTCAAAAATTTACTCAGTTCATGCAGATAAGTGTGTGAATTGTGAGTGTTGTTTACCCACCAAGATTTAAAACAGTAATGATTTAAAGAAAGTCCATGAACTTTCAAAGTGATTATAATCCCCTCCTCACAGAAATAACATATTCCAAACCAAGGATCACTAGGACTTGAAGGGTTTACAGGGCAAAGTCTGAATGCAAATCATGCATGAATAATGATGCTCATGTACCCCTACATGCCTGGATTATCCTAGAGATTTAGCAATAAACCTCCACTTGAGCTCTTTTGTATTGTGCATTTTTTTTTTGTTTTTGTTTTTTATATGCATCATTGTGCATTTCCTGACCAAGCTACTAAAAGTAGGAGATAAATGTATGACCGTGCACCTAACCATACATCATAAACTCACTCTTCCTTACAAAACTGGAATTTTAAATTGATAGACATAATAAAGCTTTGAAAAAAATGACCGTGCGCCTAACCACACATCACCTCCTTAGGCCACTATGTTGAACAATTCATTTTCTCACAATTTTTAAAGCTAGTGGGCAATTTTTAAAGCTAGTGGGGTTACTTAATATCAAAGATAATCCAGGGCTCAAAGGTGCAGAGAAACAATAAATTAGAAATCAATCAAGGGTTTCTACACCACAAAATCTAACTCACAGGGGTAGGAAAAAAGTTCGCAATTGCAAACAAATTTAGGAGGCCTAGATCCTTTCCATGATCAAGAAAACAGAACAACAACTCAGAGGAGAAAAGAATCACAAAGTAATCCACTACTAACTCATAGTAATGGGTAAAAATTCTTGTTGGCAAGCAACAACACTCAATGAAAATTTAAACAAACGAACCATCATTGTTGGTTTCAAATTCCCAAGAGAATGCAGCCAGACTTTCAAGATGTAAATCATTAAACTGAGTTATAATGTAACTGCTAATCTTTATCAGTATCAGTATTTGGAAATCACTAAATAAGAACCAGAATAGAAATAGACATTCAGATAAAACAGAAAATAACTAGTCTCAATGGTAAAAACAAAGAAACAAACAATATAAAAAAAGAAAAACACCCCCAAACTTAAGAAAAGCAATGTCCTCATTGAGGGAGATGTAAAACAAATATAGAGTATAAAGAACAAAATGAACAAAAAGTCAAGAAAATGCCCTATGCCAGTTGGCTACTCTGAGTTATCATCAGAGTTAGGTGCTGGTTCATGTGGTGGTGGGTGGACAGGTTGCCATGGCTCTTCCGGGGCATGTGGTCGCATGAGGTCCGGTGGCAACAATGGAAACAGAGGAAAGACATTGGGGTCTCGCCACATGGTGCGAATGACGGTGCAGTGCATAGCATCTGTGGCTTGCATGGCCCGCACATAGTATTGGAACTGCCTGTTGCTCTGAAGTTCAAGGCGGTCCATGCATTGTTCCAAGAGCCACAAGTGAGCGCGGGTGTCTTGTTGATGCTGCTGCTGGATCTCTGAATGCTGTTGCAATTGATGAAGAACCCGGGAGTTCTGCTGTTGAAGCTCTGAATTCTGCCAGACAAGGTCCTTCACAAGGTGCTCTAAGGTGGACTCATGGCTAGGGTGAGGATCTGGTGGCGGAGGGATAGAGGGGCCAACTGCTGATGGGGTGGGACCCTGAGCATGTGATGCTGAGCCAGACATAGATTCACATTCTCGCTGAAACTTGGCGAGGTCGGAAGAATCAAGAGGGCGTAAGGCTAAATACTTCTCTTCGCCATCAGTAGGGACACCGGCTTGAATACATAGATGTGTAATCAAGCTGGGAAAAAGGAATGGCCGTTTGGAATTTTCTTAGGCAATCTGGTGGATGTGGTCCTGAATTAAGCTCCCAATGTTGACCGTCCCTTTTTTTAGAATGGTGAAGATTAGTATAGCTTGTGGAATTGTCACCTCAGAAGAGTTGCTGGAAGGCAGAAGGTTGTACAAAATGAAAGAGTGCTAGGCCTTCGCGAGGGGGATGAGATCTACCCTTTTTAATTTGTTAGGGTTGCCAGCTCTGTCAGGAATCCAAACTGCACCCTCACGGCAAATGGTGGTACACACTTGTTGTAGTATGGACTCATCATGGCAAAGTGCCATATAGCGGTCATAGGTGAAGTGCAGGGGTTCGTAACAAAAACCAAAATAGGTGGCAATTGTGTTCTGGTCAAAGGAGATGTCGTGACCCCGGACAAAGGAAGTCCAAGTCGGGGCTTCGCCAGAGTCGTCCCAAGCATTAGCATAAAATTCCTTAACAAGGGCAGGGAAGTTGGAAGACATCGGCTAACAAAGCTTCCCCCAGTTTTGAATTTGAATGTATGAATCAATCTCGGCACAAACCCGCGGGGCCAATTGAAAACCTCTTTCTCACCACACTTCTCGTCTGGCGATGGAGGTATAAAATCTTTGCTCATGTGCCGGAGATTTAAAACGAGAAGTGGTAGAAGCAGAGGAACTCGCTTTGCCACTGTTTCCGGAACGCTTGGGCATGGTGATCTACCTAGAAAAAGGAACCACATTAGGAATTAAGCTCAAAGTGGCAAGGCAGTGAATACAGCATATGGTATCATGGACCAATTAATTACAAGCATTTAGTATCCCAAGTAACTGAGAATAACTTCACACACCATGATGGAACATGCTTTACACCCCAAACTTTATAAGATTAAACATGTGAGCACTTTGGAAAGCACAAGAATGGAAATGATTAGAGATAACTTGGCAAAGAGATTTATGGTCACATTACAAGCAAGCACCATTGCACTAATCACATAGCATAGCTCAATTAAAATCGGCTCACAACCCATGGTAACACCATTAACTATCAAATAGCAAAATGAAGCTCCACCCACGCACATACCATCAACTAGACATTTCATCACCCATGGTGCATGCATGTAGAAAAATAATGAAAGAAATCAAGTGGTGCATGTCTTGAGAAAGCAAATGGTTCAAGATAAAAGTTAGCATGTGAGGAGTTCCCAAGCATTAGTGCATACCCAAGCAACTTCATTATCATAAGGTAAACAAGTAAAAACTTCCATGCAAGCATTAAAGAACTAGTGAAATGCCCTTGAACCATGAAAACCACGTAACCATTTCACACACACTCACTTAGGCATTTTAGCAAACACCTTGCATGCATTCTGAAACTAACTAGGAAATAGAGCATTCTTGAAATAAGGTCATCCTCCCTTAAGGCCAAATATCACCAAAAAGCATCCCACAATGCACAAAAAATTCAAGTGAGATGAAAAGGGAAGAAATCCAAAAATGGGGTATACACACCCGAAGACCCAAAATAGATTTGTGCAAAGCAATCCATTAAGCAAGTGGATGAATTAAATTCTCTAAATAATACAAGTACACAAAAGGCAAAGAAGGTAGGGAAATATACCGAAAATGCTTCCAAAATTTGAAAATTTCCTTTATGTGCTCTTAGAGCTAAAGAGCAAGAAGATGGGAGAGAGAGAATGCAAATTGGCTTGGGTCTTGGAGAGAGAGGGGCGAAAGGTAGAGGGTATGTGGTGGGTGGTGTGTGGTGTGTGGTGTGTGGAGATGAGAAGTGAGGTGAAATGGAGGAGAAAGAGAGGGGCAGTGGTGCTTGGGTGTAACCTTGAGAAGTGAAAATGGAGGAAGGGGAAGAAAGGATGTGCATGAATGGGAGGGGAAATGGGGAAGAAATGAAGAAGGTGGGGTGAAAGAAAGCCAAAAACGCATAGCTTCATTTTAAAAAAAAAAAATTGAATTTTTTTGTTTTGAAACAGCATGCAGGTGGGCCGGCGCCCAGTGCTGGCATGGCCGAGACTCTGGCTCCTGGACTCCCTTCCTCACGAACAAAGCTGCCGCCCAACGCTACGAGGCTGGCGCCCAGCACTGGCTTGGCTGAGAGCCAGTCCTGCTTCTTCTTTGCACCCAGTGCCCAATACAAGCTCCCAGCCAACGCCCAGCGCTGGCATGGCCGAGAGCTTGGTTTTTAACCCAAATCAAGTGGTTGAACAAGTAAAATCAATACACCAACCAAGTAAAGTTCAAGCTCAGTGTAATTATAGCCCAAAACCACACATTTAAGTTAGAAAAACCCAAAACACACTTCAAACAAATTTAAACTAAGATAGAACAACACAAAAACAACATACTATGTAANGCGCTGGCATGGCCGAGACTCTGGCTCCTGGACTCCCTTCCTCACGCACAAAGCTGCCGCCCAACGCTACGAGGCTGGCGCCCAGCACTGGCTTGGCTGAGAGCTAGTCCTGCTTCTTCCTTGCACCCAGTGCCCAATACAAGCTCCCAGCCAACGCCCAGCGCTGGCATGGCCGAGAGCTTGGTTTTTAACCCAAATCAAGTGGTTGAACAAGTAAAATCAATACACCAACCAAGTAAAGTTCAAGCTCAGTGTAATTATAGCCCAAAACCACACATTTAAGTTAGAAAAACCCAAAACACACTTCAAACAAATTTAAACTAAGATAGAACAACACAAAAACAACATACTATGTAAATCAAACACAATATCCAAACAAAGAAAACAAACACAATTAAAGGGAAAGAACACCAAACTAAAAGGAAATAAACACAAGAACAACAAGTCATGCAAAGAAAAGGGAAATTAATTGCAATCAAAACTAAACACAAATTAAAGGGGATAGAGATAAAGCGCTTGGGTTGTCTCCCAAGAAGCACTTAGTTTATAGTCCTAAGTCGGACTTTCTCAGATGCTATGTTGGTATTGATAGAGTTACTAAAGAGATTTGGTGTTGAAATCCATCTCCCCAATAATGCTTGAGTCTTTGACCGTTAACCTTGAAGCTTCGTCCCGAACGACTATCTGCTACTTCAATAGTTCCATAGGGAAAAACTTGCTTGATCAAAAATGGGCCCGACCACCTTGATTTCAACTTCCCAGGTAAGAGCTTCAACCTGGAGTTATACAACAACACTTGCTGGCCTGGTTCAAAGCTCCTGGTGACAATCTTCTTGTCGTGTCATTGCTTTGTCTTTTCCTTGTAAAGTCGGGCACTTTCATAAGCTTGAAGCCGGAATTCTTCTAATTCATGAAGTTGATAAAGTCGGTTTTCACCTGCTGCTTTCATATTAAAATTCAAGAACTTGGTTGCCCAGAATGCTCGATGCTCTAATTCAACCGGTAAATGACATGCTTTCCCATACACCAATTGGTAAGGAGACATGCCAAGTGGTGTCTTCAAAGCAGTCCGGTAAGCCCAAAGAGCATCATCAAGCTTCATCGCCCAATATTTTCTTGAGGTGTTGACATTTTTCTCAAGTATCCTCTTCAACTCTCTGTTAGACACCTCAACTTGTCCACTNTGAAGTTGATAAAGTCGGTTTTCACCTGCTGCTTTCATATCAAAATTCAAGAACTTGGTTGCCCAGAATGCTCGATGCTCTAATTCAACCGGAAAATGACATGCTTTCCCATACACCAATTGGTAAGGAGACATGCCAAGTGGTGTCTTCAAAGCAGTCCGGTAAGCCCAAAGAGCATCATCAAGCTTCATCGCCCAATATTTTCTTGAGGTGTTGACATTTTTCTCAAGTATCCTCTTCAACTCTCTGTTAGACACCTCAACTTGTCCACTGGTTTGTGGATGATATGGGATTGTAATGTGATGCCTCACAACATATTTACTCAATACAGTTTCCAGTCGCTTGTTGCAAAAGTGAATTCCCTCATCACTGATCAATGCTCTTGGTACCCCAAATCTTGAGAAAATGTTCTTTTTAAGGAAACCAATGACAACTTGAGCATCATTTGTTCTGGTTGCTGTTGCTTCAACCCATTTGGACACATAATCAACCACAACCAGAATATATTCATTAGAGTATGACGAGGGAAATGGGCCCATAAAATCTATACCCCACACATCGAATAACTCAACTTCCAGGATTGAGTTTAGAGGCATTTCATGTCTTTTAGAGATGTTACCTGTCCTTTGGCACCTATCACACCTCTTCACATACGAATAGACATCTTTGAACAGAGTTGGCCAAAAGAACCCTGATTGAAGCACTTTTGCAGCTGTTCGGTCACCACTGAAATGACCGTCATAATCTGAAGCATGACAATACCATAGTATATCTTCAATTTCTTCTTCTGGTATACATCTTCTCAGTAACCCATCTACAGACCTTCTCAATAAGTAGGGTTCATCCCAAATATAAAATTTCGCCTCATGAAGGAATCGCTTCATCTGTTGAGAAGTGAGGTCCGAGGGAAGAACTTTGGTTGCCTTGAAATTAGCCAGGTCTGCATACCATGGTAGACTTTGCACAGCAAAAAGTTTTTCATCTGGAAATTCTTCATTAATGGGAAGTGGTTGGTTGTGTTGCCTTTCTTGTTGGTCTAGCCTCGACAAATGATCGGCTACCAAATTCTCTAAGCCTTTTTTGTCTTTGATCTCAAGATCAAATTCTTGCAGCAATAGGATCCATCGGATGAGCCTTGGCTTCGACTCTTGCTTTGTATATAGGTACCTAATAGCTGCATGATCAGTGTAGACAATTACCTTGGCACCGACCAGGTAAGAATGAAATTTGTCCAAGGCAAATACTATTGCAAGCAATTCTTTCTCAGTTGTAGCATAATTACACTGAGCCGAATCAAGAATATGACTAGCATAGTAAATTACATTCAACAATTTATTCTTTCTTTGCCCCAATATGGCACCCACGGCTAGATCACTAGCGTCACACATTATTTCAAATGGCAAATCCCAATCTGGGGGAACAACAACGAGAGCAGTGGTTAACTTTTGTTTCAAAGTATTGAAAGCTGACAAACATGCTTCATAAAAAACAAAAGTTTCATCTTTCATTAGGAGGTTACAAAGTGGTTTAGCAATTTTTGAAAAATCTTTAATGAACCTCCTATAAAATCCAGCATGTCCCAAGAAACTACGCACTCCTTTAACATTAGTGGGAGGGCGAAGTTTTTTAATTACTTCTACCTTGGCCTTATCGACTTCTATCCCTTTAGCAGATATTCTATGGCCTAGAACTATTCCCTCTCTCACCATAAAGTGACATTTTTCCTAATTCAACACTAAGTTTGTTTCTTGGCATCTCTGTAGCACTAAGGATAAATTATGCAAGCACATATCAAATGTAGATCCAAAAACAGAAAAATCATCCATAAAAATCTCAATGAATTTTTCAGTCATATCTGAGAAAATGGATAGAATACACCTTTGAAATGTAGTTGGTGCATTGCACAATCCGAATGGCATTCGTCTATAGGCATAGACTCCATAGGGGCAAGTAAAGGCTGTCTTTCCTTGATCCTCCGAGTCTATCGCAATTTGATTGTACCCTGAATAACCATCCAAAAATTAATAATAGGCATGACTGGCCAGGCGCTCTAACATTTGATCAATAAATGGTAAAGGGAAATGGTCCTTTCTTGTGGCATCATTTAATTTTCTATAATCTATGCACACACGTCATCCCGTGACAGTTCTCGTGGGAATTAATTCATTGTTCTCATTCATGACCACAGTTGTCCCACCTTTCTTGGGTACAACGTGTACTGGGCTCACCCAAGAACTATCAGAAATGGGATAAATAATGCCTGCATCCAGTAGCTTGACTACTTCCTTCCTCACCACCTCTTTCATCACTGGGTTCAACCTCTTTTGGGGTTGCACTACGACTTTAGATTTGTCCTCCATAAGAATCTTATGCATGCAACAAGAAGGACTTATTCCCTTTAAATCAACAATGGACCACCCAATAGCACTTTTGTACTCCTTCAACACCCTTAATAGTTTCTCCTCTTCTATCCCATTCAACTTAGAGCTTAATATTATAGGAAAGGAGTTGATCTCTCCAAGGAAAGCATATTTCAAGTTCACTGGTAAGGGTTTGAGTTCAGGAATTTGAGGTTGAATCTTTTGTAATTGTTCCTTTTGTTCCTCCTTGTATAAGGCTTTTATTTTTGGCGGAGAAGATATGGAATATGATGGCAGTGCATTCATCATTGCTACATGCTCAATCAGTGTTGAATCCTCGTCTTGCTCAGCTATGTGTTTAGCATTTACGAGGACTTTCTCAAGGGGAGAAGATGAAAGATTCTCTCTAAATGTGTTAGTGATAATGGAGTCAAGAATGTCTACACTGAAGCATTCTTTTTTCTCCACTGGATGTTTCATAGCTTCGAACACATTCAAGATTACTTTTTCATCTTGGACTTTCAAGGTCAAAGTCCCATCAGCTACATCAATCAAGGCTCTTTTGGTGTCTAGAAATGGTCGACCCAAAATGAGGGGAATGTCCTCATCTTCCTCCATGTCTAAAACAACAAAGTCCACAGGGAAGATAAATTTGTCCACTTTAACCAAGACATCCTCTATCAATCCATAAGGATACTTGATTGAACGGTTGGCAAATTGGAGAGTAATCATGGTGGGCTTTGCTTGACCAATCCCAAGCTTCTTGAAAATAGAGAGGGGCATGAGACTAACACTAGCCCCAAGATCACATAAAGCTTTCCCAAGAGTCATATCTCCTATTGTGCACGGAATGGAAAAACTCCCAGGATCCTTAAGCTTTGGGGGCAGCTTCCTTTGCAAGATAGCACTGCATTCTTCAGTCAACATCACCATCTCATTATCTTCAATTCTTCTCTTCTTGGAAAGAAGCTCCTTCATGAATNAGCCCCAAGATCACATAAAGCTTTCCCAAGAGTCATATCTCCTATTGTGCATGGAATGGAAAAACTCACAGGATCCTTAAGCTTTGGGGGCAGCTTCCTTTGCAAGATAGCACTGCATTCTTCAGTCAACATCACCATCTCATTATCTTCAATTCTTCTCTTCTTGGAAAGAAGCTCCTTCATGAATTTCGCATAGGAGGGCATTTGTTCAAGTGCCTCAGCAAAAGGTATATTGATATGAAGTTTTTTGAATACCTCCAAGAACTTGCTGAAGTGCTTTTCATCTTGTTGCTTCCGGAGTCTTTGAGGAAAAGGCACCTTGATGGTTGGTGTTGAAGCACTTGTGTACGCTTCCTCAACCTCTATATTGCCTCTTGCATCTGTGGGAATGTTGACTGTTGAATCCCCATTTCTCTCGGTGGTCTTATCATTCTCCTCAGCCGGCATTTTTGGTTTTGGTATAGGCTCAATTACCTTCCCACTCCTTGTAGTAATTGCCTTTACATGTTCCTTAGGGTTAGGAATGGTATCACTAGGTAAAGAGCCCCTAGGTCTTTCTGCCAATTCCCTTGCCATCTGCCCCACCTGAGTCTCTAACTTTCTGATGGATGCATCTTGATTCCAAAACCCACTCCTTGTTTCATCCATAAACGTTGCGGTTTTTTGAATGAAGGCTGAGGTTTGGGTTGTTAATTTCTCTAGTGCACTGTCCAAAGAGGAATTCTTCTCATTAGGTTGGGGTTGTGAAGTAGAACTTTGAGGAGGCTATTGTGGTGACTGATAGGAGTAGTTAAATCTTTGAGGAACTCCTTGATTACCTTGATTACCCCAAGAGAAATTTGGGTGATTCTGCCACCCTGGGTTATAGGTTGGGGCATATGGGTTATTCTGAGGTCGTGGGGGATTACCCATATAGCTAACTTGCTCTTGAGAAGGAGAGCTAAACATGTTACCAGGACACTCTCCATTTGCATGATAACCAGAACAGAAATCACATACAATTGGAGGGTGACTAACGGCATTAACATTAATAGTCTCAAATCTCTTGGAGAGGTCAGCCATTTGTTGGGTCAACAATTTATTCTGAGCTAAAATTGTATCTAGGGCTCCCACTTCCATCACACCCTTTTTAGCCATAACTCTATCCCCTTGGCTTTAGTAGTCATTGCTGGCCATCATTTCCAACAAATCCCACGCTTGCTCTAGTGTCTTGTGATTCAAAGCCCCTCTAGCTGCAGAATCAACATTGGATCTCATGTAAGGTAGCAACCCATTGTAAAAAGATTGGACTTGAATCCAAAAATCAAAAGAGTGATGAGGGTATCTCCGCAATACATCATTGTATCTCTCCCAGGCTTCACTCAATGATTCTCCCTCTTGTTGACGGAAGGAGGTGATTTCATGTCTCAATCTGGCTGACTTAGCTGGAGGAAAATACCAAGTCAAAAATTTTTGTACTAAGTCTGCCCAGGTGGTGATATTGCCTCTTGGTTGAGAATCCAGCCAACTCCTAGCCTTATCCCTAACAGAGAAGGGAAATAACCTAAGTCAAATAGCGTCATCGTGAACCCCATTGAGCTTAACTGTGTCGCATATTTGGAGAAAACTCGCTATATGAGCATTAAGATCTTCTATGGCTGAACCACCAAACTGGTTTTGTTGCACCAAATGAAGCAAGCTGGTTTAAGTTCAAAATGATTGGCGTTAACTGGTGGTCTTGTTATACTAGTCCCATATCCCGCAGCTGTGGGAATGGAATAGTCCATTAGAGTTTTAGCTGGAGGATCAGGTATCCCTTTTTGACCTTGATCTGCCATAGCCTTAGGTCGTGATTGCCTCGCTTCCTTTGTTTGCTTGCGAAGTCTCCGAGCTGTCTTTTCGATCTCAAGATCAAAAAGCAATGAGTCAGGATGAAGAGTACCTCACATGCACCAAGTTTCTATGGAAGATATCAGTAACTTTGAAGAATTAATAAAAGAACAAAGAATAACTGATTAAAAGAATTCAATCAACAAAAAAATAAGGTTCCAAACTAGGACCTTATTAGTTACAATTAATATTGCTAAATACCGTAAATCCCCAGCAACGGCGCCAAAAACTTGATGTGGATTTTGCTACTAGCAAGTATATCGGGCCACACAAGTAGTATATAAAAGTGAGTAGAGTATCGTCCTCAGGGATTTGACGTTAGCAAGTACCAATTTCACTAACAATGATTCTATTTGGAATGATAAATGTTTTGATTTGGAGAAAGATATATCTAAATGATTATGAACAATCAAATAACTAAAGCTAGATAATAAGTCTCAACAACTTGACAGAAATTATGGGTTGAAGAGATTAACAGGGAAATAAAGAAAGTTAGGGGTTAATTTCACTTGGTTTGGACTCCGATTATTTCATAGACAAAACAACCTTTGAATTACTGAAGAATACATTATCTTAGCTACAAATCCTTTGTTGTTGGCCAATTTCCCTAATTAGATTGAACCCAATCCTTTGGAGAAACAATCCTCCCTATCCCAACTAATTGCCCAATTCCTTGGTACAATTAACTTGTCTAGGTGANCCCAGGCTTCACTCAATGATTCTCCCTCTTGTTGACGGAAGGAGGTGATTTCATGTCTCAATCTGGCTGACTTAGCTAGAGGAAAATACCAAGTCAAAAATTTATGTACTAAGTCTGCCCAGGTGGTGATACTGCCTCTTGGTTGAGAATCCAGCCAACTCCTAGCCTTATCCCTAACAGGGAAGGGAAATAACCTAAGTCAAATAGCGTCATCGTGAACCCCATTGAGCTTAACTGTGTCGCATATTTGGAGAAAACTCGCTATATGAGCATTAAGATCTTCTATGGCTGAACCACCAAACTGGTTTTGTTGCACCAAATGAAGCAAGCTGGTTTAAGTTCAAAATGATTGGCGTTAACTGGTGGTCTTGTTATACTAGTCCCATATCCCGCAGCTGTGGGAATGGAATAGTCCATTAGAGTTTTAGCTGGAGGATCAGGTATCCCTTTTTGACCTTGATCTGCCATAGCCTTAGGTCGTGATTGCCTCGCTTCCTTTGTTTGCTTGCGAAGTCTCCGAGCTGTCTTTTCGATCTCAAGATCAAAAAGCAATGAGTCAGGATGAAGAGTACCTCACATGCACCAAGTTTCTATGGAAGATATCAGTAACTTTGAAGAATCAATAAAAGAACAAAGAATAACTGATTAAAAGAATTCAATCAACAGAAAAATAAGGTTCCAAACTAGGACCTTATTAGTTACAATTAATATTGCTAAATACCGTAAATCCCCGGCAACGGCGCCAAAAACTTGATGTGGATTTTGCTACTAGCAAGTATATCGGGCCACACAAGTAGTATATAAAAGTGAGTAAAGTATCGTCCTCAGGGATTTGACGTTAGCAAGTACCAATTTCACTAACAATGATTCTATTTGGAATGATAAATGTTTTGATTTGGAGAAAGATATATCTAAATGATTATGAACAATCAAATAACTAAAGCTAGATAATAAGTCTCAACAACTTGACAGAAATTATGGGTTGAAGAGATTAACAGGGAAATAAAGAAAGTTAGGGGTTAATTTCACTTGGTTTGGACTCCGATTATTTCATAGACAAAACAACCTTTGAATTACTGAAGAATACATTATCTTAGCTACAAATCCTTTGTTGTTGGCCAATTTCCCTAATTAGATTGAACCCAATCCTTTGGAGAAACAATCCTCCCTATCCCAACTAATTGCCCAATTCCTTGGTACAATTAACTTGTCTAGGTGATTAAGCTCTAGGAAATTAATTCAAGACTATATAAACTAAGTTATCTATTCCTAAATTAACTTGATTTATGGTAGAAATTACAAGAGCATACTCTTATCTTACTATCCCTAGCATCAACATGAGTCAATAAACCATTCAAATGGTAGCTAAGCATTTAAAGGCATTAAGAGCAGTAAAATCTACTCCAACAAAGAGACTTGCATCAAAATAACTTCATTAAACAATAAAACTTCATCCAAAACCTAGCTACATCAAACCCCTAACTAAATGGGGTTTAGCTACTCATAGCTAAAACAGAGGAATACAGAGAAACAAAGTTCATTAAGAGAGAAGAGAAGAAAAACTAGGTGAAATCTGGGTTGAATCCTCCAAAAGTGCTCTAGCTCCTTCCTCTTCTTTGTTCTTGACGGCTCTCCTCCAGATCCTCTTTCTTTTCTCCCTCTTGTTCCTTTTATAGGTAGGTTATGGCCAAGAGACAGGTGGAAAGACACCTCAGCACTTACTCCAGCGCTGGGTGCTGGTTGATTGCTCTACAATGCTGGAAGTCTGGCGCTGGGCGCTGGGGGTACTGTGGCTTCTCGGATGGGCTGGCGCTGGGCGTTGGAGTGCTGGCGCTGGGCGCTGGCTCACTGGGAAGCTATGTTCCTCTCTGCCATGCTGGCGCTAGGCGCCACGATCCTGGCACTGGGCGCTGGCTCTCCAGAGAAGCATCCAAGCACTTCTTTTGTCACGTTTAGCTCCCTCTTCAACCTCCTAAAGCTCTAACCTTCAAGAGCAATCCAAAAAGATTGTGAATGAGTTAAAAACATGCTAGAAAATTAAATAAAACCAATAACTTTGACACTAACTAAGATTAATAAATAACTAGAGAATATGATACATATTCATGCAAAATAACTTAAGAACTAGCCAGATAAAGCATAATTAGAGCTATAATAATTCTATTTTATGGAATTATCAATAACGGTCCCTAAAATAGATATTTGGTTATTTTACAACCATTTCTACAAAATAGGTTAATTTCCTTTGACAACAACATGCGAACCTAATTACATACGCACAAAAAATTCAAGCAACACAGTTTGTAGCAATAGTCACACATCTGACAACAATTTCTCTTTCCCTTTCCTGAAGCGTTCAGTTGAAAGGTATGTTGAGAATCTTTGTCTAGTAGTGGTGGTTGCTGCTTGGATGGTATTTGTAGTCATAGTCTCCTCATTGCCTGTGGTGTTGCTATGTCGTCTTGATCCCTATGAATAGACACAAGTTAAGTGGAAGCTTTTTCTTATATAAAATAGTATTATATACAACTAATCTTGTTAGGGAAGTAAATGAAATAACCATACTTGCTATACCTTTTTCTTCTTCAGGGTTGTCTTCTTCTTGGGGTGTAGTCCTTCAGCTTGAGAATCTGGGTCGGGGGGTGGGGCTTGTGAATCAACAGGTTGGGTCACTGGGGTTTGTTCCTTGGCAGCAGGCTGGTCGGTTGGCCCCTTGGTTTTCTTTCGGCGCTTTCGTGGTTCCACTCCCTTGCAAGTCCTCGTGTTGTGTCCGATGCCACCACATTTGGAGCATTTAATGGCCCCATATTTTCTCTTCATCCGGCTAAAATCATGTGGAACATCATTCACCTTACTTTGATTCTTTTTTGGCCTACTAGCTGGTCTTTTGAAAGGAGGAGGATTAATATCGCCGCGGTATGTCCTCTGCCAATAATCTTGCCCTGCTAATGGGTGTATAAAAGGCTCGTAAGCCTTCAACCAAATGCTGGTTAGGTACCAAGCATTAACACCTGTGTCTTGGTCTTCATTGTTTAATGCGAATGCAGCACAAGCATGTCTACAGGGTATACCTGTCAAATCCCAAACCCTACAGGAGCAGGTCCTAGCTGACAAATAACAATCACTTTGTTAGTTGGCCTCCGACTAACCTCATACTTGTGCCCAGCAAGATCTTCGACCCATAGAGGACACCAATCTGAGCTTCTCCTCTTCTCGGTATCAAGAAACGAGATCGCCATTAGCACATGTTAACTCTTATACTTTCAAACTTTCAGAAGCATATCTGACCTATTCCTCATAATATAACATTGTATTTCTTCTAGCATAGTCAGGATTGGCTTACATCTGAATGTCCGTATTTCCTTGTTGAATTGCTCGCACATGTTGCTGGTGATGACTTAATTCTTGTTGTAGGTGCTAAATGATCCTCTGACCCATCTAGTTGGAGCATTCTTCATTAACCAGTCATAGGCATCTTGGTCAATCGCTCTGATATGAGCCATATGCTTGTCAAATTCCCCCACCGTAATTGAATTTGCTGCTAAAAACACCTGAGCTCTAAGTTCCTTGCTCTTCCAGGTCTTACAAAAATTCTTCCAAATGTGCATCACACATGACCTATGAGGAGCTGTCGGACATAGTTCGCCCAGTGCAGGTTCCAAGTCCTTTACAGGAAAACAGGAAAAATGTGTTAGCCCCTGAAGCATTACAACTTATAATGGAGTGTAACATCACAAGTAGTAGTAAGAGTTTACCTTCTGCTGATCAGATATGAAATTTCATCCATGTTCTCTAGGATCTCCTATGTCTTCAATCAATCTTATCAAAAACCATCTCCAGGTGTCCTTGGTCTCAAGATCGACAACAGCATACGCAATCAGGTAGAAAGAGTTGTTCCCATCTTGAGCAACTACAGCCAATAAGATCCCACCATAGTACCCTTTCAGGAAGCACTAATCGAGTCCAATCAGAGGTCTGCAAGTAGCCATGAATCTTGCTTTACAAGCGTCTAGACAAATGTATAGTCTGGCAAAGTTTAGTGTCAAAGCACCATGTGGTCTGTCCACAGCGAGCTGCACAGTTCCTTTGGGGTCTACTCTTTTTAGCTCACCACAATAGTCCCACAACACTACATATTGTTCTCTCTCTGTTCCTTCAACCACTTTTATTGCCTTTTTCAATGCCCTGATGATTGTCCTCTCATTTACATTGACACTGTATTTTCGTTTAACTAACCTCAACGCATCAATACCCTCCATGGACGGAAATCCTCTAACTTCTTCTACAAGCTTTTGTGCCACCCACTTAGAATTAGCTTGCTTGTTTGATATCTTCCTGTTGCAGGTGTGTGTGTTCATGAAAGTCTTGACTTGGAAGCTGTGTGTTGCATTACTGAAGGAGCAGAAAATCTCCCATTCACAGCCATTTATGCATATAGCCCGAGCCCTCTCATTATCATTTTTTACCCAACTTATAAGCCTGCCTAGATGAATGGTGTAGTCTTTGACTGCTTCCTTGAATGCACTTATGGATTGAAATTCCATCCCAAGCTCTAGGTTCACAGCCTCAAATTGTGCTTGTGGATTATATTGTGGGAACACTTCGCCTCTTTCACAGCCACCATCCTCTGGTCCAGAGCTGTCCAGGGTGTGCACATCTTCTGTCTTATACCCCTACCCCTCAAATGGATTTATATATGTCTTCGATGGGTAGTTCTTTTTCTGGTTACCACCTCTTCTTCTTGTCTGACTAGGATTAGCACTTGTTTCCCTCCCAGGAACGAACATCTTATTCTGATACTCCGCGGCTACTTGTGTGTATTCCACATATGTGCTCCCAAGGATTGGCGGTGAACTTCTTGGGCTACTTTCCGCATCATGACAACCATCTTCATCTTCTGAGCCATTTGAATCACTGAAACCTTATTCACTTGAGCCACTGTCACTGGGATCTTCTTGTTCTCCGCTATCGTCCTCATCATGGTCAACATTGATGTATTCATCGCTAGGATGTTGCACATGTACTTCATCACCTCTGTTGTATAGCTCTTCCTGCCTCGCATCCCTTCTTAGGTAAGAGAGATATTCATGGTCATCATCAGTGTGTTGGATATGCTCATCATCGTCGCTGTTTGCATTCCCTAACTTGTGACACACATTCTGCCTTTGTGTGTTACCTTCTTTGTTATCGTTCTCAATACCTTCATACTCATCGCTGGCTTCTGTATGGTATGGCAGACTAAGGAAAGGCTCCACCAACTCAGGATCTTCAATGACTGGTTGCTCAAAGTAGAACTCAATCTCATCAACCCCCAAATGTGCACCAAAAAGTTCTATAACATCCATGTCACCCTTAAGGGGCCTTCGCCCATCCTCTAGGCTTAGACCAGGCACCAACCAGTAATATTTTTCATAAGCAACGTACTCATGCTCACAAAATAGTTGTGTAACAGTTGGAATAGCAACCTTGTCAATATCAACCCAATCCCATGCATCTTCCTCCCCATCCACATATGCAAGTGTCGGTTCACGCACAAACTTCCCACCATGGTGCATGATGAGGGTTACATAACGGTCCATTCTTCAAGCTTTAAACAATAAAAACTGGTGATGACAAACAGCCAACATATGGTGCAATAATATAGCGAGCAACAAATCAAGTACATAATAGAGTGTTGAACACAGTGTTCCAAGCAATAAAAATGAAGTTGTTGGATTAAGTCAATAATAAAATTAAAGCAATAATAAACAACAAATCACTGAACAATAAATATGTTATCACTGAAATCTTTAAAAAATGGGTTTCTAAGTCAATAATATTACTAAAGATGTTGGATTAAGGCCAACCCATTTGTTATTTGTAAGGCATAAGAAGTACTATTAACAAAAAAAAAAATGCTTCTAAAAGCAGGTATTACCTGCCCCGATGGGCTATCCAATGTATACCACATTGCACTAGTTTGACCTTCACTTTCAATTGAAACAGTCACTGGAACAAGAGCTGCACTTTTCCAACTTATATCCCAATGGTATATTGTGACATTGATTTGATACGTCAGCAGGAAAAAAGTCAGTTTCACGAAAACACTTGGGAATATGTAAACATAACTCCTTTAGAACATTAATTAAGATGGGTGCTCTAAAGATAACAAATTGATAACTTTGATTAGTATCAAAAACTACATATTTCTGAACTTCTGCACACAATTATTGCAAGAAAAAAAAAATAGCCAGTCAGTTTATATACAAAGTCACACATAACTGATAATTGTCAGGCCCNACAGTCACTGGAACAAGAGCTGTACTTTTCCAACTTATATCCCAATGGTATATTATGACATTGATTTGATACGTCAGCAGGAAAGAAGTCAGTTTCACGAAAACACTTGGGAATATGTAAACATAACTCCTTTAGAACATTAATTAAGATGGGTGCTCTAAAGATAACAAATTGATAACTTTGATTAGTATCAAAAACTACATATTTCTGAACTTCTGCACACAATTATTGCAAGAAAAAAAAAATAGCCAGTCAGTTTATATACAAAGTCACACATAACTGATAATTGTCAGGCCCAACAAACATTCAAAGAAAACAAGGAAATATTAAATAAACCCAAGTTCAGATAACACACACCTAGGGGCTAAAGAGTAACTTTCTAGAACTCTTTGACAAATATATAAAACTTGTCCAACCATATTTAAAGCTCAAAAGTTTAGTAAAACATACAAACTAAGGAATAAAAAAAAAAATTATCCAAAAAGATACCAACCATAATGTCAATTTACTGATAGTGTTAAACAGTATTATACAATCATTGAACTATGTGCTATTGTATAAGATAAAATTATATAGAAACTATTTGGTGTCAATTGAGAATATTGGTTACTTTGGTGAGATAGTGGTCATAAGTTTTTTACATTTCAACCCCTAAACCTATATACGCGTGAAAGTTATCTGATCAAAATTTATACACCCAAGGCTATAGATAACCAAGCTATAAGGACGCTCTACCCCTAACACACAAAATACAGACATTCAAATGACACCAAGACAAAAAACCATATGATACAATAATATTCCAAGCAACAAATCAAGTACATAACAACTACATAACAGAATATATCAAGCAACATAACTGAATCTGTATTATTAAGTCAATAATAAACAACAAAACACTCAACAAAACAAAACAGTGAACATATTCTGAAAATGAGAAACTAACCACACCAATTTTATCTTTGCTAAGTTGGTTGCATAATTAATTGCACTTACCAAGCAAATTTTAGGACTAGGCAGATTCAGTGAGTTCAAAAAGCCCCCTGTGATCTTTCCAGTATCATGGACCCTTCAACATGTCAATCTTTGCATTAACAGAGAGATTAAAGTTGCATCACCACTCATGAGATCAACCCCTAAGTTAAAGAATAATCAGTGTCATAAATAGAAGAACCAACATCAGTTCTTTCTAACACACATTCACAAAAGATCACGTAACTTAACATGAAATTCTTAGACAGCTCAAACATATCACAAGATGTGTCTACATTTTTTACATGTGATCAAAGCAACTTTAGGGGGCAAGTATTCATCAAAAGATACCTTCCAAATATCGGAAAAAAAATTTCAAGCTACTACCAAGCAAAAACTATAAAAGGACTGGAGCTGTGGAGAATAAGAAAAAATATTATCAAGCCCTACAGGAATAAATATAGAAGAATAAGTTCCTCTTGCTTTCGTTTTATTAAGATTCACTATTCTATTCCTGGACACTGGACAGGGTAACAAATGGATGTCACCAAAGGCCATTACTGTAATAGACAGACAGTCAATGTATTCAACAAAGGTCAAAGGCCATTAGTGTCAAAAACAAATTACAAACTGGACAACTCACCAGAACATGACCATATATATTAAACTTGGGTGAATAAAAAAATATAGGAAAGAATTTTTTTTTTCATCCCTTAAATCATATTTGTAAGTTTAAAATTTTATGTTAATACTTGCCCTTAATGTAATAAGTGGAAGCTACTTAAACAATCTCAAACTCAGTTTCAAAAAATTATAGAGGATGACGTGGTGCTTTTCTCTCTAGGTACAAGCAAAATATTCCTTCAAACTGTTGACTAGAATTGTTTCACATAGCAACAAAAGTTTTAATTCTAAAAGTGGCTCAGGAATTATCTTATTTTTATGCCAATTGCACATTCTTTCAAAATTCCAGGAACCACCACATGAGATTAGCCATATTAGAAAATCACATAACAAACAGACCAATATCACAAAAATCGTGCAACCCACCAAAATATCACAGAAAATCACAAGGTCGACAACCCCTGTCCCACCACAACAACCATGACAAAGAAACCCCATGTCCACTACTTTCTAAAAGGAACAACAGCTGGACCACCATAACAAAGACAGACCAATAAAATACTTTCAACTTTGGGAACCATTGTCCAGCCCTGGACCACAACATAAGCTATAAACAACAACGCTATCACACACTTATTAAAATCTTCAAGCACCTGACACAGAAAAGGGAAACCTCACCTCGCGGACGACGAAGGATCCCATGCAATTTCACACCATTCACGTCTTTCTCTCCCACTGTGAGTGAAGGGATTACGGTAAATATCACAACATCATGGGTTCCAATTTGGGGGTTAAGGGATTTAGCGATAGAGGGTACTGGAAACATCGATTTGGGGGTTAGGGTTCGTGTTCAAAAAATTGGGGAAATCTGCAGGAAAGGGATGCTTGAATAGTGACGGTTCCGATTTGGGAAAATATCGTAAGGCACCCACCGAGAAATGCATAAATGGCTAGGTGATTTTGGGGGGATTTCGGTGCTTGAGGGAAATCGGGTTTCAGCCTTCCATGAGGGATTTCGAATTTCCTGTGTTCTTGGCACGATGGAGTTCTTCTCCTCCCAAACCAGAACGACACCGTCTATGTTAAGAATGGGAGGCCTCCAAAATGGCATTGTATTTGTTACTTCCATGCCACCAGCCAACTTCCATGCCTAGTCAGCTTGCTAGCTCAACATTTGATGGCCACATAGGCACTTAACATGCCATGTAGTGTTTTCCGTGAAGACCCACTCACAGAGATAAGCGGTGGACTAAAATGGCTAAAGGATTGATCTTACAGGGACCAAAGTGTTGGTAAAAATATTTCAGGGACCAAAGTGTCACTGAACCTATCTTTCAGGGACCAAAAATGGGTTTTACTCTTAATTTATATGATAAACACTTCTTCTTTTTTTTTTTTAATTTTAACTATAACTCTTAATTTCAACACAGAACCTATAATTCCAGAGACCAACTTTAATACCACTTCAAATTACATCGTATAGCGAGAATCTTGCAACGGATCTTACAGTCACTTGAATTATTTGCTCATTAGGTTGAGATTTTAGCTTCCCAACATTCCTCAGGATAAATAACACGGGACCAGTCTCAAATAGAAACATTGTTTTTTACTATAAACCTTCTTCAATTCTTCAAATACTTGCATCATCCTCTCTGCTCCTTCCTTTTCACGCTTGAAATAGCCAACGAGGTCACTAATGTT
Organism: Cercis canadensis; assembly: GCA_003255065.1. Taxonomy (NCBI): domain Eukaryota; kingdom Viridiplantae; phylum Streptophyta; class Magnoliopsida; order Fabales; family Fabaceae; genus Cercis; species Cercis canadensis. Next base: position 83,435 of record QAOA01008369.1, read on the forward strand.
GTCTTTGGTGCTCTCATACACTTTTTCTAGCACTTGTATAGTCTCTACAAGTTGTTCAATGACAACATCAGTCCCTCTGGTTCTCTTCCTCTTTCCCCTTGCACTAGATGCAGAACCTTGGTCATTTAAAACACCAATACCAATGTGAATGAAATAATGGCTTGGAGATTATGGAACCTGAGTCTCAGCCACAGAATCAATGAGAGCCTCATTTATGTTTAGATCATCACCTATAGATAGAGCATCTTATTGCCTCTCTCTATCCATTGCATCAACTGTATCAGCACCCAGGATCTTCAGCATCTGCCCTAGTGGCTCTGTCATTTCCATAAACCAATGCCAAGTCATCAAAATGGGGGAATGGCTTCTTGAACAAACCTTGAGCATTTGGATGTGACTGTATTCCAAAATAGCAAAAGTTACTATCAATTATTTTAAAAAGAAAAACACATAATTTTGAGATATATATTTGCATGAACAAAATTTATAGAACCCGATATAGCCACAACACTAATTCATAACGAGTATAAAAAATGTGGAAATTGAAACAAGTTGATACATGAGAAATGATTAAAAAAAAAGCAATAAGGTGGGATGGCATGTTAGAAATACATAAAGAAAGAGAAAAATGAAAATGCAGGAAGTGAAGAAGTGGAGCTAAAATAATATGAAAAAAATTGTAGCATAGAGTAGTTAGGACAACACATAGCATCATTCAAGAAATGTGTAAATAATGGGGAAAAAAAAAAGTCAACATGTCTTTACCTCCACCCAATCTTGGAATACTTGTTTTTCAACAACTATTGTTTTCTCTTGATCACTCCACCCAAATCCACTTGCCTTTAACATTTCAGTTATAGCACATTATTACTTCTTATGCTACTTCACTCTTGATATGTGGACTGGCCTTCAAGCCACAACCCGGCATCTTTTGATGGAGCCACTACTCCAATTACTTTGTATATCTAGGTTTGAATGTGTCATTGTCTCCAATCCACTTTCTACAAGCTGCAAATTTCAATAAGCACTCCACAAGCTTTTTATCTTCATATCTTGTCCATTGATGCTCTTTACCCGTCAAAGTTAGTTGGCTTGATTCCTCCATGCTCTCTTACAACATATAAATGATGAAAAAATAAATAAATATTTGCAACATAATAATCATCAATAGTAATATAATGATAAATAAAAGTTCAATTTTATTATAAAGACAAATATCCAATAGGCCAAATAAATAAATAACAAATGTTAAAGGAATAAATCTTCTCAAGTTCATTACAAAGATAAATAACAACTGAATTTGAATAAATGCACAACAATAAATTTAAAAATTCAGTATTTTTCTCATCTCCAAGCATTGAACATTTCTGTTGCAAGATTGTCTCTCCATAAACTCTAAGCATCACCTCAACATGCTTGATCATTTCACCAAGGATGGCATCCTCGTTGTTGTCAACTCCCCTCTCCATTATTTCCCTCTCCAATGGATCCAGTGGCATCTCTCTTCGAATTTGATTATGCAACAAGCAACATGCTGTGATTATTCTTACTTAAGTCTTAATTGGATAAAATAACTTATTCCTTAAAATTGCCTAGCACCCTATTAGCAACCCAAAACATCTCTCAATTAAATTTCTAACGGAGGAATGTTTAATATTAAAATACTCTTGTGGGGTTGTAGGCCGCGACCCATGCTTCCACTCATTTAAATGATACATTTGTCCTCTATAAAGAGTTAGAAACCCTTCCCCGTTCATATATCCAACATCACATAGATAGTAATAACATATTATAAACTATACAACTTTAGATAAATTCAATTCATAGGCAATCTATATAAATTATATAAATAGTGTATAAGTATATAAAGTACCTTGAGGAACCTTCAGGCCATTCCTACAAGAGATAGCATCTCTTAGGATCCTAGAATCTGCAATTGAACCCTCCCACCCAGTCAAGACATAAATAAATTGCATGTCTTGAGAACAAACTCCTAGTACATTGGTTGCTAATTCTCCCTTTCTTGTTCTGTATCTAGGTTTATCAACTTCTAATACATTAATCTTGATATAGGTTCCATCTAATGCTCCTAAGCAATTCTACATTGAACAGAACAAAAAAACCCACAATTACCAAAGTTCAAAAAAATAAATAAGAACCCTATTGTTGTTCTTAATGAGAAATTTCAAAAGTTATCTTAAACCACTTCCATCTCTCATCATTGCAATTTTCTTGGATTGGCTCAAGTTGTTTAAGAAGTTCTTTGTAGCATCTTAGAATGGCATGCATAACATAATTGAATCTCCGACTAATTATCTCACCACTCCTCATTAATTGTCTTTTAATTATTCTATTTTTAACATCATGAGAGAGTATGTGTAAAAAAATTGTCACCATCTCTTCCACTCCTATATTTCTAGATGGCTCTAAATGACCGACCACTCTTAACATATGGCATAAGGAATGGAACCTCCTCCTATCCATCCTGGTGTTTTCTACACATGCTAAATCAGACAAAAAATCACCCTATCAATATTAACTTCCCTCACTAGATGCCTACTATATGAATCCCAAGTCTTATTCTTATAATGTCTAAGACAATCATCTATGATATATGTGCAAACTGACAATAACATCATGATAAAATCATTCAGTATTTCTAAATACCAAAACTAAAACTGTGATAATCCTCATCTTCCTTGTATTTTGCAATTGATCTACGATTTGCTAAGCCAAAAAATAACTAGCACAAAAAAATACTAAACATAAGAGAAAAATATAGGAAATTAATTTAAACTACTATGAGATCAAAAGGAAACAAAATGCATAAGACATTGAATATTAAAGATCATAAATAATAGGGCCACTGGAAAATTTATGGAATGGTCATAGAAAACCATGATTAACATATAAATGTGATTGACAACATGTAACTAGAGACTAGTATTGGATTCAAGAGCTATGAGTTTAAGGACTAAAAGTAAAATAGCAGAAAAATAAGGGAATAATATTATTGAACAGTATGAGCTTGGTAATGTATAACTGAATAGTGTGAAATGCCTTAAACAATGGCTAAAGTATAGGTTAAGGGTATCAAATAATTCAAACAATCAAGGAGGGTTTGGACCATATAGGAAAAAAGAAAAACCTTCAATCTGTGTAAAACATTTTTGAATTGAAAAAAAAAAGTTCAACTCTAAAACTCCAACTCATTGCCATAAATGAACTGCCCCCAAATGCCTTCATCAAGCTACAGTGGAATTTGTCATGCAAGTACAATTTAGTTTCCTTTTCCTGTTTGTAACTGATATCTCATTACTTTCCACTACCTGAATTAAAGGATTGGAACTATCTTCTGAGGAGAAAATTTAAGCATTCCAGAAAATTAAGACCTTTTGAACAAAAAAGAAAGCCTTTAAAAATGTTGACATGCTACTATACCTCAGCCACACAAATAAAGATGAAACTTTCCACAGATATATAAAATTGGGGAAAAAATTCAAAAAAATTGTAACAACAGCAAACAAAAGCAATCCATAGAGGGAATCAACTTGTACTAAGAATTCTTATAAACAAAATTCATATGAAGAGCATGCTAATACACACAAGAAGAGGAATTGTCATTATTCTTCTTCCCCATAGCTTTGACAACAATGGCTTATACCCTTTATAGCAAACCTTTCACCTTAAAACTTTGATCTCAAAGACTCGCCCATCTCCCATCCTGAAAGAAATCCCCATTTTTGCCAAACTCCTTGAAATGGGTTTCTCATAAAATGAGTTTCTGGGCAAAAGGGTGCTCGGAGTGGTGTTCTTAACATGAATAGCCCACAGATCCATAACACCCTTCAAAAAGCAAGCTTTTTCTCTGGGAAAATGATTTTGTGATTTCTAAGATTTTCTTGTTTTATGGGTGATTTTCTATCTCAATGTTAGAAACACCCAAAAAAGTAGAAAGAAAATCTTTGACGGATTATTGGTACAACAAGGAAAAAGAGCTTTTGTGCTCAAATAACATCAATGCTAAATGAGGAGAAGAAATACAATTTATGCATCATAATCCAAGGATGACATTCAACAAAGATTCAACTCTGTTTCTAATTTATCTAGGCATATAGAAGATAAATTGATCTAGACTACAAGAATCACTTGAATATAACTATGGGTAGGGTTTAGTTTTTGGGAACCATCCAACAAGTTATTTATACAAGCAATAGCACACAAAGTGAAGGAGAATCAAGAAAGAAGAAGAAGATTCTTACCAGCTAGAAAGACAGAGACGCGAGACGCAAATTGTTGGGGAGAAGATGTAGAATGCAAAGGGAGAACACAACGACAAAGGGAGAACACAATGATAGAGGGTTTCAAGCATGAATGATGAACGCTTCTTGAACGATCATGTTTTAAAGAAATTATGGGTAATTGAGTAATTTTACAAGTCAAAACTTTCCCATTCCCACCGGAATCTTACTTTTCCACTTGCACAAGTGAGAATGAAATTTTCAAGTTTCATTCACAAATTTTCACTCCCGGGTATCCTTTAGTCCTGGGAATGATTTTTTGTTTTTTATCTCCTCGTACCAAATGTGGGAAACTTTTATTCCCACCTCACTTTCCTGGGAATCTTAAAACATGTCTGGTACCAAACACCACCTTAAGTTGAATAAATTAAAATAATATACTGCACAAATGGACTTGAAACTAGTCATATAACGTGACTCATGTTCTGCCTAATAGCAAAATAACTTCTTTTCAATTGTGCCAAGTGCCAACAGTATCTAGATTGAGCATTATTTAGTGCCTTGGGAACAAAGTGGTGATTAGTTCATCTTGCTTCATTCAGAATATTCACAACAAAAGTTGAGTCAACTACAATAGAAAGTTTTTTTATTCCCAATTGGGTTGCTAAGGTTAATCTTTCCATTACAGCCCACAGTTCATAAGGTTTGGAGACCCATACCCCACCTTTTTGGAGAAACCAAAAATCCATTCCCCTTTATGATTCTTGATGATTCCCCCCTACACCTAGTAAACCTAGATTACCAAGAGTTGATCCATTAGTATTCAATTTGAACTAGTTGATGGGTGGAGGTTGCCATTGAATATGGATTTCATGACTACGAGAGTTTGCAACATTATTAGTATTTAGAAAGAAGAATTCAGAGGCTCTCCCCAAGGCAAAGGTTAATGTATGAGAAGTTGAGAATATGTATTCTTCAAAAACCCTATTGTTCCTGTTGTACCAAATGCTGCAGCAAATGTTGTTCTGGCAATTTCTCTTCAACCACATGTGAAAATCTCTTGGGTCAAGAAGATGTTGGAAATTATGCTAAAAGGGTACCATAGCTGGACATTCCTTGAAAAAGTGTAAGCAGGTCACAGGCTGAGAATTACAAGGGGGACACAAAAGTGTTGACGAGAGAAAATAATAGAACCTGACAAAGAAGTTGTTCTAAAGAAGCTAGCAAAAGGAAATGTTGGATTCTAAAATGGGAATTAGCTTTCCAAACCCAACTATACCTAATGGCTTCCATTTTTTCTTTACTACTTCCATTGGACAAAATTTCCATGCACAAAATAAAGACATAAGGGGAGAATGGCTCCCTTGTCTAATACCTCTTGAAGTAGGAAAAAATTCAATTTTTCTTCCATTGACCAAGATGGAAGATTCAACTGTGGTGCTTGATAATCACACTTTGTATATAGTAATTATCCCTCATTTCTAGCTTCTTAAATTTCTTTTAATGCTTAATTGAGTGGGCTTGACCTTATTTCATAAGTTTGGGTTGATATTGGGCTTACTTGTTTTCTTCAACATTATTAGGTTTTTGACATTATTTTGTATTTCGGGTATATCTTTAGTTTTTGATGTCTAAAATTTGTGAATCTTACCTTGTAGGAAAGCTAAAAGAACTGTCTACAACTTTCATTCAAATCTCTGAGGCCAATTCAGACGTTCAGTAGGTCAAATATAACCCAGAAGTCAGAACTGAGATCCTAGAACCGGGATTGGACCTTTGTGAAGAGATTTGGGCTTAACTTCCTCATTTCAAGCCAATAAGGCCTAAACCAGTGCCCATTTGAAGCTGAGGTCTAGAGGTTTAAACCTAACCTAGGTTTAATTTAGGTGTGCATTGTAATTAGGGGTTTATAATTAGGTTAAAGGGAGGCAGCGTTTTTATTGATTCTGGGTATTCTAGTTTTTAGATAGTTTTCATTTCTTCTCTTGTAAATTCTGGAGCTCACTGAACCATGACTTTCTTCCTCCATTGGAGCTTGGGTTCATGATCATGAAGGAGTAGAACACTTGTAACCTAGCTAAGACTCCTGAATTAATCGGTTGGATTTTAAGATTATGCACTTAATTAGATTAATCTTAATGCAATTTTGTCTTCTTTGGATTTCTTCCTTGCTTTAGTTTTTGTATAGATTCATGGAGATCTTTGTGATTTATATGGATTTTAAAGTAGGAAACATAATTTAGATTGATTAATCTTTAATTTGTGGTTAGAATTCAGAGAAGCTATGCTATGTTAATTGATGTTCAGTTATTAGATTTATCCACTAATTGTTTAGTCTTTGTGATTGCAAGATTAGTGATTGTATGTGGTTAATCAAATCTTGAGTGATAACTTAGTAGGAACAATTAGTCATAATTAGAGATTTCAATTGTGATTAAACTCAATTAGCAGTGTTGTGCATTAGGACTTAATTACTCATGTTAATCTAGGATGAATCAAACTGGTTGTGGAAGGATGTCTAGTTAGGTTACGTTTTAATTAACTGAATTAATCCTTGTTTAATTCTACACTTTACAATTTGGTAATATAGATTATGTTCAAAAATCCCCTGTTCTTAATCTTGAAATTGTTAATTAGCTATTGCATTCCTTAAGAGACTTCCCGAATTGTCCCTATATTGCATTTTGTTTAGGGGATTCAGTTTAATTTAATTGGAACAACGATAATTNTCCTTGTTTAATTCTACATTTTACAATTTGGTAATATAGATTATGTTCAAAAATCCCCTGTTCTTAATCTTGAAATTGTTAATTAGCTATTGCATTCCTTAAGAGACTTCCCGAATTGTCCCTATATTGCATTTTGTTTAGGGGATTCAGTTTAATTTAATTGGAACAACGATAATTCTGATCAAATTTTGGCGTCGTTGCTGGGGAATGTCAATATTAGTTGATGATTTTAAGTTCCCTCTTTGAATTCTTGTGATTTGGTCCCATTTCCCCCTTGTTTGCCCTTCATTTTGGCTTGAATTAGTAATTCTCGGGTACACTGTTCAGCCCAAATTTTTATGCTCCGATTGACCTGAAACTTGGTCAGTTGAAGGAAAATGGGCCACTGATCAATAGTCATTGCAATGTTATGAGGTCTGCATTTTTAAGCCAAATTCCATTGTTTTGACAACTTTTCCTTTTTTTAAAGATTTTTTATTTGATTTTTGAGTTCCATTTTCATCTAGCTTTTATTCTGTGATGGTCTCAAAAATTTTAAAAATGTTAGATACCTTTTATAGTGTTATTTTGGTGTGTTTTTGCCTTTGTTTTATGCAATTTGTGTGTTTCTGCTTTAGTGTTTTTCTGCCACTTTTTGTGTCCCCTTTTGTGTTGTGGTGTGTTTTATTGTGTTTTGGCATTTAGGATGTGCATGGTGTATGACTAGGTCATCCTACAGTGATTTGTGTGAGATTGATTCTAAAATTGATAAAACATTTTATAGCTGGCATAGAAAATCTAGGAGAAGAGTAGTTAGTGATCCTGTGGACAATTGATTGGTGTTATCGCTTAACCAATTAAATTAAACCGAATCCCCTAATTAGAATGCAATTGAGGGCATAATCCGGGTTTGTCTCACAAGGAATACAATGTGTAATCAATAATTTCAAGTTAAAAACAAGGGATTTTTGAAACAAGATTATAATAGTAAATTGCAGAATTAAACAAAGATTAATGTAGTTGATTAAAGGCGTAACCTAGCTAGGCATCCATCAAAAACCGGTTTGATTCATCCTAGATTAACATGAGTGATTAAGTCTTAATGTAGCAATGCTAATTGAGTTTAATCACAATCGAAATCTCTAATTGTGACTAATTATTCCTACTAAGTTATCACTTAGAATTTGATTAACCACATACAATCACTAATCTTGTAATCACAAAGACTAAGCAATTAGTGATTAATCTAAAAACCGAACATCAATTAACATAGCATAGCTTCTTTGAATTCTAACCACAGATTAAAGATTGATCAATCTAAATTCTATTTCTTACTTCAATATCCATATAAATCACAAAGATCTCCATGAATTCATACAAAGATTAAAGCAAGACAGAAATTCAAAGACGAAGAAATTGCATTAAGTTTAATCCAATTAAGAACATAATCTCAAAATCAAAACCGAATTTAATCAGGAGTCTAACTTGGTTACAAGGATTCTACTCCTCCATGGTCATGAAATCCAAGCTCCAATGGAGAAGTGCAGTCATAAATCAAAGAGCTCCAAACTTTTCAAGAGAGAAAACAAAAGCTGCCTAGTCTAGAATTGATAACTCGTCTGCCTCCTTTCTCTGCTTATAACTTCCTAACTTTCATGCACACCTACTTTACCCCTAACCTAGTTTAAACCTCTAGACCTCAGCTTCAAATGGGCTCCGGTTTGGGCCTAATTGGGCCTGAATTGAGGAAGTTAAGCCCATTTAAGTCCGTCTAGGTCCATATAGGTCTCTGGACTAATCAGCTATTTTAGACAGGCAATAAGACCATCTTAACTTCATAATTTGTTGAACCGCCCTTCATAACAATTGAATCCCTGTGCCTTAGATTTCCAATGGGACTGGTTTCAAGTCTATACGACATGTACAGCACAAGTTATGGTCCAAACACTGCATGCGGGTCAGGATCCAACAACAGCAACTCTACTCTGAGTTCCGGGTTACATTTGACCCACTGAACGTCTAAATTAGCCTTGAAGGTCTAAATTAAAGTTGTAGATAATCCTCTTAGATTTCCTACAAGGCAAGAATCACAATTTTTAGAAATCCAGAACTAAATATATACCCAAAATACAGAATAGTGTCAAAACCCTAATAATGCTGAAAAACACACTTAAGCCCAATTTGAACCTAATTAATGAAATATGACCCAAGCCCAATCAAATAAGCCCAAAATAGGATTAGGAGGTTAAAAATGGGGATTGATTAATATATATAAAAGTAATGTTCATCAACAATCCTATTATTGATCCTGTTATTAATCTTATTTTGAACATGGTTGACGATAACATGCATGCTAATGTTTTAATCCTAATTCTAATCCTGTCAATCCTAATGCTAAAAGGGCTAAAAATAACAATGTGCATGCTAGAACCCTTATGGAATTGGCTACTCTTGATGTTGCTTATCAACCTTTAGGAATCCAATATCCTGAGCTTGATATTGCTTTTGAATTAAAATTTGGGTTAATACACTTGCTTCCAAAGTTTCATGGCCTTGCAGATGAGGATTCCCATAAGCATCTAAGGTGGTGTTTGGTTCAAGGATTTTTTTTTCAGTTCCCAGGAAACACCATTCCTAGGAATCTTGTTCCCAAGAATGTTATAATTTATGTTTGGTTGGCCATAAACATTCTTGGGAATGTTGAATATTTATTCCTCGGAATATTATATTTCATGTTTGGTTCAAATGTTATTTCTTAAGAATCTTGATTATTTTTCCAAAAAATACCCCTATTTAAATTTGAATAAATAAATAGATAAATTACTANATTGGCTACTCTTGATGTTGCTTATCAACCTTTAGGGATCCAATATCCTGAGCTTGATATTGCTTTTGAATTAAAATTTGGGTTAATACACTTTCTTCCAAAGTTTCATGGCCTTGCAGATGAGGATTCCCATAAGCATCTAAGGTGGTGTTTGGTTCAAGGATTTTTTTTTTCAGTTCCCAGGAAACACCATTCCTAGGAATCTTGTTCCCAAGAATGTTATAATTTATGTTTGGTTGGCCATAAACATTCTTGGGAATGTTGAATATTTATTCCTCGGAATATTATATTTCATGTTTGGTTCAAATGTTATTTCTTAAGAATCTTGATTATTTTTCCAAAAAATACCCCTATTTAAATTTGAATAAATAAATAGATAAATTACTATTATATATCATTTTTATGGTGAGACCCATATATAAAAGTAATATGAAAAAAAAAATATTTTTTATACACAAAATGACAAAAATAAATATCTATTATTTTCATTCAACTGTAATATTCTGTGGCCACCTATCCTTACCATTTCTCTCACTCCACCTCTTTTCCAAATTTCATTACTCGGCAATCACTACTGGATACCAACTTAAGAACAGATTCTGATTGGTTTTAATCATTTTTCTTGTCTTGTTTACCTCAAACTGGCTTTCCCAACAATATCTATTCTTTAAACCAAAAAAATAAGAGCTCAACGCTTCTTAGATACACCAAAATAAGCTACTAATTATGATTTAATTTTGATGAATTTGAATAATTTACAGGCAAAGAGTTTAAATTTAGTGTTGTCGTATAACTAAAAAAAAAAATAAGATATAGAGTTTCACACTAGATCTAATATAAATCTTTAAAAATAAATCACATAACCTTCGAAAAAATGCTACAAACCAATGAGCACACAAGAAGAAAACTTTCTAATTAACCAAAAAGGCGAATACAACAAACTCAGAGGCAATACAAATAGAATATAATCAACATCATTTGAATTCACAAGAATCACAAGAAGAAACAAATGAACTTTTGATATATATCTTGGTTCAAACTTTGCTTGGTCTAGTTATAGGCATCGGGATTGGCCAATAGATAGGCTTCAACAGCCTTAAGCAGTCCCCCAGCCTTATCTTTGTTAGTGTTGGCATCTTCTTCCTTGATCTCAAAGTCACATTTCGTATAGTAGTGGCCCACACTCTTAATCACAGATCCTGCACCAGATGCTTCTAACTTGATCTCATATGTGATCTTCTCAAGCTTGTCCAAGAAAGCATCACCCTCAATCACACTATAGCTGAATATGAAAATTTTCTTGTCAAGTGCCTCAACCTTGTGTGTCACATTCTTGTATGGACTGCCTGCAATTTGATCGATAACATAAAAATATATCAGCAAAATTCTTAAATTTTCTAAATATTGGAGAAATTAAGGAAAATATTTAAAAAACTAATTCAGAGAACTTTAAAAATGCTAATGGGCCTTAATTGTTTGAACTTTAGAAATAAGGAAAATGTTTGAATTAAGCATATGAGATATTCTAGAGGCAACAAGACTCACTGCATTCCAAAATGCAAAAATTGGAAAATGTACTAGTTATAGTTGCAATGATAGAGCTGAAAACTCAAATTGACAGTTGAAAATATTCCATAACTGCTGATTTCCTTCCAATTTATGCAATTAGTAACATGATACTCTTCTGTATGCATTGTTTTAGGGGCCCATTACCTTGGAAAATGTTGATGCAAGAAAAGAAAAAAAAAAAAGGGCTTTGATCAAACAACTGTCGCAATGTCTTTTTCGGGAGCGCGACAACGCGAGGCGGCGAAAATAATTTGAAGTGTAAATTTGTAAATTTGTAAAACTTTTAAATTAAAAAAAAATGATTGGAGAAAATTAATGTAGTCGCCACCAATCAATTTAAGGCATGATTGGATGCCTATAAAAAAAAAAGTTTGGTCTACGTTATCAAAGTTCGGGTAAGAGAGTTGATTACATGTAGGGAAGGAGTTAGCACCCTACGACGCCCGTTCTAGTGAATGGTTACCAATGTAATTTTATATCATCTAAAAAAATTGTTGAATGAAATTGTTCATTAAAATAGATTAATGTGTTATTAAGTCCTACCAGTACCTCTGGTAAAACTTAGAAAGACGCCTCAAGACTATTTGGTAGAGTCTGTGATTGTCATTACAATCCTCTCCTAATTTATTCCGTCATAGGCAATTTTTTAGCGACCTTAGAAACTAAGTGATAACTAAATACAAGAAAGGTAATTTATTATGCGTTCAAGAGATGAGTTTGAGTTTCGCTGTAAAAGATTTTTATTAGAGATCTCTCTTTAAGTCCACCAGTACATCTGAAAAGACTAAAGTGACACTCTTTACCTCCAAAATGTCAAAGTGTTGCCATCATTATGGCTAATTTTGATTATTCCCTCGACGGTAATCTTATTCCAGCGTGAATAATGATATAAAATGCAATGTAAAGTGTCAAAATATAGTAAATAAAATGACCAAAGCAATATTTAAATTTTCATTAGTCACTCCAGTACCACTGACATAACTAATGCATTATTCCTCACCTCAGGAACATTAAGAAAAATTGTCAACACAATTATTTCCTAACTTAATCTGTCGTCGGGCTTTAACTTTATTTACAAACAAAATTAACATTTTAACAAAATAAATAAAATAATAATAAAGTAATAATTTAGTGGGCTAAACTATGAACTAATAATAACTACAACAAAAGAAACTTATCCAAATTATTAAAGTCTAAACTCATCAATAACAAGCAAACATTAAGAAACTATGGAGCAATTTGAGAAATTTGGCCCACTTCATGGGTTGATCCAATAATGACGAAAGATAATGAAAAAGAGAATAAAAAAAAAAAAATTAAAAAAAAAGGACAAAGGCAGCCACATGACTGACATTCTAAGTGAAAGCAATTAAAAAAAAAGTAAAAACAAAAGCAAAAAGGGAAATAGTGCATTGAAAAGTCAAACACATAAATTGAAAAGGGAAAAGAAAGAAACAAGAACCGGAGAAGGGGAGCAGAGAAGGGGGAACGGCGATGGAGGAGAAAACAAGAAGCAGAGGGTGGAGAAAATACAGAAATCTCATGGGCTCAGCTTTATTTCTTAACAATCAGTGACAATGGTAAGAAATTTCACTCTCTATTTCTCTAAACTTCTTTATAACTCTCTCTAAAAAAAATTAAGAAATTGGGGTGGGACTTGATTTTTCTCTATGATGGTGTCTCTGTTTGGTGATGTTTCTCTCTCTAGATTGGGTGCTAATGGAAATAGGGTGGAGCCACTGCCATTGACAGTGCCAACCCTTTTGTTGCCCGAAAACAAAAATGTAAAACAAATAGCTAATAATTTTTCCTTTTTTTAATTAAATTCGTGAAAAGAAATTAGCATGAAAACAATGATGAGATAGTGTTAATACCTGGACTGATAAATTTTTTGGAGTTTCTCTTCTGTGTTACCTCTGGTTGCTATTTCGTGTTCTCTTTTTTTTTGCTTATCCGAAAATTTCTCCCCCCTCCTCTGGTCTGTGTTTCCCTTTATAGCTGAAGAATTGTGCAAGTTGCACTGATGTGATTTTCCTGTTTCCTCTTTTCAAGTTGCAAGAGGCATGGCTGGAAGGAGTGGTGCCGGAATGATGAATAGCAGCCGGGTTGCTGCCTTGCGTGTGGCCTCACAGAGCACTCATTTCTTCTTTGCTTATTTATTTATTATTGTTCTTTTTTAATAATAATAATTTTTTTTTGTATTTTTGTATCCTTTAAGTTATTATCTTTGTAAGTATTTCAAACACTTTTTTTTTTTTTTTTTNTTTTTTTGTATTTGTTCTTTATAAGTTGATTAGGACAAAATTGAGTATCAACAGCAACCCCCATTTGCCTATTCTTTCGAATAGAAAGGATATGGCAAAAGACTCATGATACTTAATTTTGGTCAAGGGCCAACTATATAATATGCTCAAAATTTTGCAAACAATTGTAAATGAGAGGAGGTGATAATTTGAGAAAGATTAAAATACTTGTTATGATCTTTAATGAATGATAAGAGATGCTTTAAAAGAGCAAAAAACTAGGACAAGTCCCAACTAAAATTGAAAGAGGTACGACGGCCTAAAATGTGCTTTAGACACGACGTCCTAAATTGAAAGAAAGACGTGGTCACAAGACCTTGTCTAAATTGAAAGAGGTACGACAGCCTAAAATGCACTTTAGGCACGACACCCTAAATTGAAAGAAAGACGTAGTCACAAGACCTTGTCTAAATTTAAAAGATTGGAGAGAAGTATCTATTAATGTAAACTTGAATGTGAAATGTATGTGATACAAAGTGTAAAATTGAAAATAGCATGAGAATAAGCCCCAGCCTAAATTGAAAGAGGTATGACGGTCTAAAATACACTTTAGACCTGACGCCTTAAATTGAAAGAGAGGCACAATTACAAGATCTTGCTTGAAAAATGTAAACTTGAATGCAAAAAGGATATCATGGACGATGCATAAACGAAAATGTGACCCATTTAAAAATATTTGAAAAACAAATTTTTATTCCCTTTTGAACTTATTTGTCCACTATTGCGCCACATCAGGACACTATTATGGACCCAATGACATTTGGTCAGTGGCCAAGAGAGAAGAATGGTGATTTTGATATGACAAATGATCAAGAGATTCTGTTTTATGGGTACAATTGGGTATCAAGCCTTAACTTAAACAAGTTTCCACATCTAACAACACCTTGTAATTATATCAAAATCTCACTGTCGTGTTATCAATGTGCTTTTCTTTCAATGGTCTTTCCAATCTTGTGTTAATCAATCATTGTATCATTTAAACGTCTTGTTTCTACCTTGCTGGTGTTAAAAACCTACTTAAGAAAAGAAAAGGGACTTGAAGTTCAGGGTGAAACGAAATTGATAATTACATCAGGGAAACAAGAAGAAAGAAAAAAAAAAAGGTCTGTACATTAGAACATAATCTTGAATTAGGGAAATGGCCAAGAGGCTCAAAATTAAATGCTCACTGCAAATTATTAGAGAGCTTGATTGCAAAGAAAAAGTAAATGGCTTCCATCCAACTTAGTCATCAAAAGTATTTGTCCCAAGATTAAAGTTTCAAAAATGAAATAACCTGACATTAATCAGAATGGACTTTACAGGTTTGTAATGTGGCCATGGCTCATGTTATGAAGGAAATGGATAAAAAGGCACAAAATCTATTTTATGGGTTAAGAAAGATCAAGGATCAGTTCCAAAGTAACTCACTGCTAATACCTAGTAAGCTTTTTTGTTTTGTGTTTTTTTTTTTATTGAATTTTGGCATATGCTTCAAGGCATATATTATTACTTTGTATCCAATACTCTTTCTTGCAATTTTTCAAATGATCATATCAAAACTTTGTTATTGCAACCACTAGTATGANGCACAAAATCTATTTTATGGGTTAAGAAAGATCAAGGATCAGTTCCAGAGTAACTCACTGCTAATACCTAGTAAGCTTTTTTGTTTTGTGTTTTTTTTTTTATCGAATTTTGGCATATGCTTCAAGGCATATATTATTACTTTTTTCTTGCAATTTTTCAAATGATCATATCAAAACTTTGTTATTGCAACCACTAGTATGAGAGTGATCCTTTTCTTGGCATATTTAAAAAGAAAGCCCCGATATAGGGTGATCCTTGTCTTGGTATGTTTTGAAATAAAGATTTAAGCTCAAAGAGGCCAACGAATGATGAAAATTTGTGAGGATAGTAGAAAAATGGCCAATCTTCCTTTTAACTCACGATTATCCATTTTGATAACCTTAATTTAGGGACAAACTACTATTTATGGATGAGTATAAACTGATCAATTGATTATTTTTTTTTTTTGGACAATAATAACAAGCTCAGGGAAAAAGGTTATAGAGTAATCAAAAAACAAAATTGAAAGGAGTTGAACTTCATTCATTGGAAAATAAAAGTATCCACCATACCACTCAAATGGAAATAAGACTTTAAACAAAACATTGAAAAGATAAACACATGATGTAGACATTGCTCAACATTCCTAAAACTCCCAAAGATTCTTTTACACAGCCCCAGAGTTGTGACTTGGCATTGGATTAGTGACCACATTTGGACCTGAAGGCTTGCTATCTTTCTTTGCAAATGTCAACCAACCGGCATCCTTAAGTTTCTTCACCTTAAACTTGAACTGATAGTAACTTTCAATTGAATGTCCAGGCGCTCCACCATGATAGATGCAACTCTGATTTGGCTTTACCACTTAGGAGGTGGGTTTGAGACAGTGGTTGGAGGTTCAGGGCCAATCAAATTACTTTTCAACGAAGATTGATATAGGTCCACACATGGAATGGGTATATCATCAAATTTCATCTTTTCTTTCTTTTGTGGAATGGAAGAGTTTGGAGAAGCAAAGGTGAGGTTAGTCGAAGGAGTATTTTGTGAAGCGAGATTGTTCACAAGTGGTAATGATGGAAACGAGCTAGGCATATTTGGAATGTGAGAATTTTGGTGAGATGGCATATATGAAGGGTAATTTTGGAGATTATGGGGTGGCATTCCATAAGGAGAATAAGGATAAGAGGGTTAGTGTTGTTTTTCCCTAGGAAGAAAATTTCCTTGGCTAATGGTATGCACTTCTCCTTCTTTTTTCTCTTTTTTAAACCTAACCTTTTTGGACCCATCGGCAGCATCTCGCTCATTCAACCTACCTTCATTGATGGCATCCTCAATTTGATCTCCAATAGCTACAATGTCTGAAAAGCAAGCGGTCACACTTGCAAGCATCTTTTCATAGTATGGAGTCTTAAGACTTTTGACAAACGTCATAACCAACTCACGGTCTCCTAGAGGAGGTTGGACCTCAGCGGCCTTCTCACGCCACCTTTGAGCATACTCTCTGAAGGTCTCACTCTCTTTCTTGAACATTCTTTGAAGTCCAAATCTATCAGGAATGATATCAGTATTAAAGCTATATTGCTTTAAGAAAGACTCAGCAAGTCCTCTCCACCCTTTTACTTGTACTCTGTCAAGATGAAGGAACCATCAAAGGGCAGCCCCAGATAAGCTATGTTGAAAGCAATGAACCATTAACTTTTCATTGTTCACATGGGCAGCCATACTTCTTATGTACATAGTTAAATGGATCATTGGATTCCCTTTGCCATCATACTTTTCAAAATTAGGGACTTTAAATTTTGGAGGGATAAAAATGTCAAAGAATATGCATAGATCTTCAACATCCACCTTTCCAAACTTGTTTGTACCTTCAATAGCTCGAACTTTCTCTTCTAGTAACTCCATTTTACTAGCCATCTTTGTTTGCTTAGTATCTTCTTTTACCTTATCATCTTCGCCTTCATTATCAGACACATGGTAGTAAACAACTTTGGATTTGGCTAGAATGCCTTCATGTGGATCGGAAGTAGAAGGTGGAGTAGGAGCTTTCGTTTTTGGATCATCAGAAGATGAAAGTGAAGGATTAGCCCCATTAAGTATTGGAGGGGTAGGAGTTTCAACTGGCGTTTTTTCCTCTGTCAACTTTTTTAGCAAATCAAGGATTTGGCCGACATTTCCTTCCAAATCTTCAATTCTTTTCTCCAAAGGATTGGGATTTGGATTTTCAGTTCTCTGAGGTTTAGCCATATTTTGTGATGAAACAGAAGCTTGAAGGTGAACTCGAGAACGAGTGAAAATTGGACTTCAAGTAAAAGGTCTTTCAGTATCCTCTTGATACGACGCAATGGTGCCTTAATAATTTCAAAAAGCAAGAATGAATATGAGATATAAATGGATCAAAAAGTGTGTATTTTATAAAATGGACCAAAATAAATAAATAATAAAAAAATGAGACAATAAAGGTGAAAAAGGAAAATAAATAAAAGTTTAAATGAAGAAGTTAATACCTACGACGTATATGTAAAATACGAGTATAGGACGTGAAGTGAAAATGTTTAAAATTGAAATGGATGAATGAGGATGAAGGAAATAAAGTTCATGAACAAAGATAAGACACACTAAATGAATATGATTGAAAGAATGAGGAACCAAATAAGCCCCCAAATCTGCCAAATATGCATGAATTGGGTTGAATCTTAACCTAATAGGTGAAAGGTTCCAAACTATTTTTACTGGCACCCACACTTGGGTTAGTAAGGTCCCCAATCCTCACCCATGACAAGTTACAAGCGGAAAGGATACAATTTGGTTGGGAGTGTTTCACAAGCCTATACGGAGACCGATGATCTCTCAAGACATTGTTACATTACACCCAATTCTAATCCTAGAGGAAAAAGTGAACCCAGGTAAAAGGTTTGTGTGTGCAAAGATGCATGAGAATACACAAAATAACATTAAATAAAACACCATGTAAATCACAATAATCTAATAAGGAAAATAAATTCAAACGATATATATGCAACATAGAGATACACAAAAGAAAGGACGACAATTCAACAATTAGATGACGTAAAATTAAATTTGAACGGTTTAACTCTTAAAACCCCCAACGGTTTAACTCTTAAGTGATAACTAAATACAAGAAAGGTAATTTATTATGCATTCAAGAAATGAGTTTGAGTTTCGCGGTAAAAGATTTTTATTAGAGATCTCTCTTTAAGTCCACCAGTACATCTGAAAAGACTAAAGTGACACTCTTTACCTCCAGAATGTCAAAGTGTCGCCATCATTATGGCTATTTTTGATTATTCTCTCGTCGGTAATCTTATTCCAACGTGAATAATGATAAAATGATATAAAATGCAATGTAAAGTTTCAAAATATAGTAAATAAAATAACCAAAGCAATATTAAAATTTTCATTAGTCACTTCAGTACCTCTGACATAACTAATGAATTATTCCTCACCTCAGGAACATTAAGAAAAATTGTCAACACAATTATTTCCTAACTTAATCCGTCGTCGGGCTTTAACTTTATTTACAAACAAAATTAACATTTTAACAAAATAAATAAAATAATAATAAAGTAATAATTTAGTGGGCTAAACTATGAACTAATAATAACTACAACAAAAGAGACTTATTCAAATTATTAAAGTCTAAACTCATCAATAACAAGCAAACATTAAGAAACTATGGAGCAATTTGAGAAATTTGGCCCACTTCATGGGTTGATCCAATAATGACAAAAGATAATGAAAAAGAGAATAAAAACAAAAATAATTAAAAAAAAGGACAAAGGCAGCCACATGACCGACATTCTAAGTGAAAGCAATTAAAAAAAAAAAGTAAAAACAAAAGCAAAAAGGGAAATAGTGCATTGAAAAGTCAAACACACAAATTGAAAAGGGAAAAGAAAGAAACAAGCACCAGAGAAGGGGAGCAGAGAAGGGGGAACGGCGATGGAGGAGAAAACAAGAAGCAGAGGGTGAAGAAAATACAGAAATCTCATGGGCACAACTTTATTTCTCAACAATCAGTGACAATGGTAAGAAATTTCACTCTCTATTTCTCTAAACTTCTTTATAACTCTCTCTAAAAAAAATTTAAGAAATTGGGGTGGGACTTGATTTTTCTCTATGATGGTGTCTCTGTTTGGTGATGTTTCTCTCTCTAGATTGGGTGCTAATGGAAATGGGGTGGAGCGACTGTCATTGACAGTGCCAACCCCTTTGTTGCCCGAAAACAAAAATGTAAAACAAATAGCTAATAATTTTCCCTTTTTTTAATTAAATTCTTGAGAAGAAATTAGCATGCAAAGAATGATGAGATAGTGTTAATACCTGGACTGATAAAAATTTTGGAGTTTCTCTTCTGTGTTACCTCTGGTTGCTATTTCGTGTTCTCTTTTTTTTTGCTTCTCTAAAAATTCCTCCCCCCACCTCTGGTATGTGTCTCCCTTTATAGCTAAAGAATTGTGCAAGTTGCACTGATGTGATTTTCATGTTTCCTCTTTTCAAGTTGCAAGAGGCATGGCTGGAAGGAGTGGTGTCGGAGTGATGAACAGCAGTCGGGTTGCTGTCTTGCGTGTGGCCTCACAGAGCACTCATTTCTTCTTTGCTTATTTATTTATTTATTATTGTTCTTTTTTAATAATAATAATTTTTTTTTGTATTTTTGTATTCTTTAAGTTATTATCATTGTAAGTATTTCAAACACTTTATTATTATTATTTTTTGTATTTGTTCTTTATTAGTTGATTAGGACAAATTTGAGTATCAACAACAACAATTAAAGATTTCTCAGCCCATAAACAAGTGCACTAAATTTTCTAATCAGCTACTCTCATGCAAGAGCAAAACTATCAAGGAAATATTTCATCATACCATGCAAAATAATGTTGAGGCCAAGTGTTTTGCAGTTACTCAAAACTAAAAATTAGAAGGAGAAAAAAAAAAGAACATTTAATAACAAATGTGAGCAAAATCCTTGTTTCTATATTGGATGCTCCCATAGCCAGACATCAGTAGGTCAACAATTACAAGACTATGCACTCCCCTTTTTTACTTCACCACGATTTGCAATTACAAGACTTAAATAGTAAGTACACAATGGTTCAATAGCAAGAGTTGCACCGCATGGGGATAGGTCTCATTAAACAATTAAAAGGAACTCTTCTATTATTATGACTTTCTGTTTCACTTTACACAATTATTTACTTTACTCCATTCAATCGTCAGAAAAGCACTTTCAGATCGGAAGAGCTTGTATCTTTCTTTCCCAGGCAGTAACATAGTTTAGCACCATAAGAATCATTTGCTTGTCCTAGGAATTCTTAAATTCCGAGCAACTTAATTCACACAATAACATAGGACAATACCATGAGGAAGTTGAAAAAAGAGAAAAGGTAAAAGAAGAATCATACCATGAGGAAACTGAAAAAAAGAGAAAAGAGAAAAGGTAAAAGAAGAATCGCCAGGAAGAATATATATCACTGTCAAGGCAATTTGATTAAAATTATACCATTGGACAAACTATTTACTCAAATGGTGCACATTTCAAACTATTTACCTAAAATGGGCACTTTGATTTTTTTTTTTTATTAATATTTGAATCTGACTTAATCACATTTTTCAGAGTGAAAAATGTGTATCAACTGAACACAGTTTAGAATAATTTCACTCCAAAGCGTGATCACTGTTAACTGAAATTTCCTCTCAAATTAATCATGTTTTTCCCCAGATGTGCTGCCATCAAGTCACGGTTTTGTCCTCTTTGGAGTCACGATTTTGCTCCAATTGAAGTAACGTTTTTGCCTTATTTGGAGTCACAGTTTTGGCAAAAAAATCATCTCCAATATAGGCAAAACTGTGATCAAAGTGGGAGGGAAACCGTGACTTGAATTCAACCAAAATTGTCACTTTAATGGGTCCGAACCGTGACTCAAATGAAGTTAAAACTGTGACTTGAAGGAGAGAAAAACCGTTACTCGAATGGAAGCAAAATCGTGATTATTTTGGGTGAAATTTCAGTTAACATTGATCATGCTTTGGAGTGAAATTATGCTAAACTATTTTTGGTTGATACATGCTTTTTACAAAGAAAAATGTGATTAAATCAGATTCAGATATTATTTAAAAAATAAAAAGTGTCTCTTTTAGGTAAATAATTTCAAATGTGCACTATTTGAGTAAATAATTTGTCTAATGATATTATTTCGGTCAAATTGCCCACTGTCAGCTCCTACATAACTCTGCCACTTGCGTTTTGACAATAACACCATCAATATGATAATTTTTATTTTTATTTTTTTGTGCCAAAATCATATACAAGATGAACAAAATCTTCAAGTATGATAAGATAACTAATGGACCAGTATCCATAATAGATTTCACCAATTATTAATAACAAATTTCAGCTTTTATTTCACATCACACGAATCAGAAGCGCTAAGCGTTCACATAAAAAAAAATTGCCCTAAAACTATAAAAAGGGAAGCCAGAGAACAATAGAGAGCATTCATGTACCTAGAAAATGGAGTGATTGAATCCAAGGGGAAGCAAGAGGCGGTGGTCGGATGTGAGGAATGGAGGCGGTGGTCGTTGAAGAAGTCTTTTTCTCATGCGTAGCTGCGATGTGTGAGAGAGGCAAATGAGCGTTTGCGATTTTGGGGATGGAGACAGGGGCAAAAGAGACTTTTTAATTTTTAAAAAAGTTTCCCATGTCATGGGAATCTAAGAATACCATCTCCCCCCATGGGAATTATTTTGTGGGAAACTTGTCCAAAATCTATTCCCAGGAATCCTATTTGCCTGGGAATGTTTTTTTAGAGTCTTGAACCAAACATGGGAGTCTAAGTTTCCTAAGTCATGATTCCCAGGAAACTAAAAAAAATCTCTGTATCAAACACCCCCTAAAGGAATTCCATGTGGTATGTTCCACGATGAAGCTACAAGGAATTTCTTAAGAGCATTTCCTTTCTCCTTTGTAGATGCAGCCAAGGATTGGTTGTATTACCTTTCACAAGGCTCGGTTATGAATTAGAATCACATGAAGAGACTATTCCTTGAGAAGTTTTACCCTACCTCTAGGACTGCTGCAATTAGAAAAGATATTTGTGGTATAAGACAGCTTCCGGGAGAGACTTTGCATGAATATTAGGAAAGATTCACTAAGTTGTGCTCAAGCTGCCCTCACCATCTATTAGTGACCAGTTGTTGCTCCAGTATTTCTATGAAGGCTTATCACCTATGGAGAGAAGTATGATTGATGCTACCGGTACAGGAGCATAGGTGGACAAAACCCAAGAGGCTGACAGGAATTTAATTTTTAAAATGGCTGACAATTCCTAAGAGTTTGGTGCTCGAATGGTTCATACCACTGAAGGACTCAATGAGGTTGTTGCATCAACTGCTGACCAACAAAGGGTGGAGCATAGACTTGATGAGTTGACATCCTTGGTGAGACAATTAGCCATGGGGCAACATAAACAACTTGTCATGCAACCAGTGCAACCACTCAGAGTTTGTGGCATATGTGCTTGTATCTCTCACCCTACTAAAGCTTGCCCTACCCTTCAAGAGAATGCCTCTGCCTGTCCTAACCAAACAGTAGCTGTAGCCAATGTTTTCTCCAACAAACCTCAGAATTCTCAATCCCAATATTACCAGCCTCACCAACCAAGACATGACCTTTTCTCTACCATATATAACCTTGGTTAGAGAGACCATCATAACTTGAGATATGGCAACATGCAGCCACAATAACAACATAGTTCCCAGTCTTACTAATCATACCAAAGTAGGGCACCAGGATTCCAGAATAGAGTACCACAACCATTCCAACCTGCCAAGGAGCAAGCCACCACTTCTAGCCAAAATGTACCTAGCCTAGAAGAGCTTATGAAGTAGTTAGCAGCCAATAACCTCCAATTCTAGCAGAGCATTGGAGCCACAATATAGAACTTGGAGACTCAAATTAGCCAACTAGTTTCATCAATTAGTCAATTGCAAGCTCAAGGTTCTGGCCAAGTTCCTTCACAAATAGTTCCCAATCCAAATGGGAAGAATGTGAGTGCAATCATTCTTAGGAGTGGCAAGGCAATTCCTGACCCTGACCCTGCACTTGCAGCTACACATTCCAGCAATGGTCAGAGCAAACCAAGTGTGCCTGTTGCTAACCCTAGCAATTCTAGCCAGAGTAGTCCTACTCTAGAGCTGCCACAACAGTAGAAGATTACTCATTCTATCCCTTTGCCTTTTTCACAGAGAGTCCTTCAATCTAAAAAATTGGATGAGACAGAGAAAGAGAGAGAGAGCTTCTGGACACATTTAGAAGATTTGAAATCAACATTCCCTTGTTAGAGGCAATCAAGCAGATTTCAAAGTATGCAAAAATTTTGAAGGAGTTGTGCACTCACAAGAGGAGGCTAAAGGGTGATGAACGAATCAGTATGAGCTAAAATATTTATGCCCTCATTCAACTTATGCCTCAGAAGTGCCAAGATCCTAGGACTTTTACTATACCCTGTGTCATTGGAAAATGCAAATTTGAGAATGCTATGCTGGACCTTGGAGCTTCTATCAATGCCATGCCAAAGTCAGTGTTCCAGTCACTTGGACTCAGACATTTGCAATCAACAGGAGTGGTGATTCAATTGGCTAATAAAAGTAATGCTCACCTTACCGGACTCATTGAATATGTGCTAGTCCGAGTTAATGAGTTGATCTTTCCAGTAGACTTCTACATTCTAGCCATGGAGGGAGAGCCAACAAGCAGCAGGACTCCAATCATTCTTGGGAGACCTTTCCTCAAGACCGCCAGAACCAAGATAAATGTGCATGTAGGAACCCTTTCCATGAAGTTTGGTGATAGTATTATTCAATTTAATATCTTTGATGCCATGAAATACCCCATGGAAGACCATTCTCTTTACTGCATTGATATTATTGATGAGCTGGTCAATGAGGTTTATGATAGCTCTCCTTCTAAATTTCTTGTGTCAATGCTTTTGGATGATTCTATATGTTGTAGTTGTGATAGTAATTCTGTTTGTTTTGCTTGCTCTGAGATTGCTGCATTCCTCGAAAGTGATGATGATTTTATTTGCTGTAATTGTGGTGGTGATTTTGTTTGCTTTGCTTGCTCTAAAAATGCTACATTTTTAGAAAGTGGTGATTCTATCACAAAGGCTATGGTAGTTGATGATCCTGTCCAGTGTCATTCACGTGTTGATTGTGATTGTGATATTAGTTGTACTACTTGCTCTGAGATTGCTTCATTCTTGAGAAATGGTGTTCTGATGATTCTGATGAATCTATTTCTACAGAATTTGAAAAAGACTCTTAAAGGACAACAACCCAAGGCTTCGTGAGAGTGGTCTTTGACCCGGGTATCTTATTGTGCTTGTTACAAATAAAAGGAAGATGACTCTAGCTTCAGGGGAGTTTTCTTTTTGATTATGTTTCTGTTTTTGTATTCTGTTTTCTCTTTCTAATTATGTTTTTGTTGCTATTTTTAAAATTCTGTTTCTGTTGTCTATTCTATTTTATGTTGTTATTTTATGTTTTCTGTTCTATTTTGTGTTTTTGTTTTTGTTTTATTATTTTTGTTTCTGTTGTTCATTCTGTTTTCTGTTTTCTATTTTCTGTTCTTGTTCCTTTCTCAGTTTGTTGTTTTTAGTGCCATTCTGCATGTTCCAAATTCTGCTTAAGATTCTGTTTCAACTTTTGTGCAAAATTCTGATTCTATTTTTAATTTTGTTTTGCTGTTTTTATTATCATTATGCATGTTGTTCTAGCCTTTTTCTTGTATTTTCATTTGAGAATTGTAGAGTTTGTGAGTGTGAAATAATTGCAACTTTGAGGTTTCTAGCATGATTGGATAAATTCCTTGCATCTTTTAGTTCACTAATTTGGTGATTGATATTGATTTGATAGATTGAGCTTGATAGTGCATACCTAGTGAGTTTTTGAGCCTATTGTCATTCTCTAGTTTTTTCTTGTGTGCATTACTCTTATGTCATTTGTCACTCTAAAACTTGTTTTGCTTCTTTTTGAGATTACATTGTCATATGCATGCATAAATGTGATGAAGGCTATTTTTTCTTTCTTTTAGCTAACTAGCCAAATAGCCTGCCTAACATCTTTTCCCTTGATTGATTTCCCCCTTGAGCTTAATTTTTCCCATTCTTTCATTTAACTCATTGCAAGTCATGTGTAAAACCATGTTTTTACTAACCTTAGGAAGTATGAAAGCATTGGTTGAGAATTTGATGAGTTCTTACTTGTTTGGGACGGACAAAGTTCCAAGTGTGGGGGGGGAGGGGGGCGGATTTTTGTTTTTGGAAAGCAATTGGCTATGTGAATTGAAAAGACAAAGTGAGCAGCCAAAAGAAAAGAAAGAAAATTCTGTTATAAAAAAAAATAGCAAAAAAATGCAAAAAGAGAATAAAAGTATTAGGTTCGCCTTCCAAAGAGGAAGGAATGTGTAAAGAAAAGAAAAAAGTTGCACAGAGCTTTTGGGTAAATTTTTATGCTCAGTGCTTGTTTTGACTCATCATTTCCAATGTTCTCATGCTCTCTTTACTTTTCATTTGTCATATCCATATTTCCTATTTCATCCCTTACCTTTCCTTGGCCCCATTACATCATTTAATAAAGTCTTTCTGATTTGTACATGCATATGTTTAAAGTAGTGGAGATTAGAAAATAAGCAAGCCTATGGTAGTGCAAATTGTCATGAGTTGATTTGAGTGAAACACTTGCCATTTAAACATTTGAGGGATTGATAGTGTATCTTGAGAGGATCTATCATTCTTAGTCTATTCAATTCTTTTGAAATAACCATGCTTGTTGGTTGAAAGTGCAAGAAATAATTTCATGAGTGTTTTGATTCTTTAAGTTTTTGATTGTTATTCTTGTTCACTTAAATTTGAATTTTTGAAAGTTGTTGTTAGAAAATGTCCCTTAGTTGTTTTCTTTGTTTGCTTCCTTTCCTAGTTTTACTTCTAGTTTGCCCAGGATGAACAAATGATAAGTGTGGTGGGATTTGATAATCACACTTTGTATGTAGTAATTATCTTTCATTTCTAACTTTTTAAATTTCTTTAAATGCTTAATTGAGTGGGCTTGGCCTTATTTCATAAGTTTGGGTTTATATTGGACTTAATTGTTTTCTTCAGCATTATTAGGTTTTTGACACTGTTCTGTATTTCGGGTATATCTTTAGTTCTGGATGTCTAAAATTTATGAATCTTACCTTGTAAGAAATCCAAGAGAATTTTCTACAACTTTCATTCAAACTTACAAGGCCAATTCGGACTTTCAGTAGGTCAAATGTGACCCAGAAGTCAGAACCGAGATCCTAGAACCAGGATTGGACCTTTGTGAAGAGATTTGGGCTTAACTTTCTCATTTCGAGCCCAATAAGGCCCAAACCGGAGCCCATTTGAAGCTGAGGTCTAGAGGTTTAAACCTAACCTAGGAGTAATTTAGGTGTGCATTGTAATTAGGGGTTTATAATTAAGTTAAAGAGATGCAGCATTTTTATTGATTTTGGGTATTCTAGTTTTTAGACAGTTTTCATTTCTTCTCTTGTAAATTCTGGAGCTCACTGAACCATGGCTTTCTTCCTCCATTGGAGCTTAGATTTCATGACCATGGAGGAGTAGAACACTTCTAACCTAGCTAAGACTCCTNTTTATAATTAAGTTAAAGAGATGCAGCATTTTTATTGATTTTGGGTATTCTAGTTTTTAGACAGTTTTCATTTCTTCTCTTGTAAATTCTGGAGCTCACTGAACCATGGCTTTCTTCCTCCATTGGAGCTTAGATTTCATGACCATGGAGGAGTAGAACACTTGTAACCTAGCTAAGACTCCTAATCGATTGGATTTTAAGATTCTACACTTAATTGGATTAATCTTAATGCAATTCTGTCTTCTTTGGATTTTTGCCTTGCTTTAGTTTTTGTATAGATTAATGGAGATCTTTGTGATTTATATGGATTTGAAGTAGTAAACAAAATTTAGATTAATTAATCTTTAATCTGTGGTCAGAATTCAGAGAAGCTATGTTATGCTAATTGATGTTCGGTTATTAGATTTGTCCACAAATTGCTTAGTCTTTGTGATTGCAAGATTAGTGATTGTATGTGATTAATCGAATCCTGAGTGATAACTCAGTAGGAACAATTAGTCATAGTTAGAGATTTTAATTGTGATTACACTCAATTAGCAGTGTTGTGCATTAGGACTTGATTACTCATGTTAATCTAGGATGAATCAAACCGCTTATGGAAGGATGTCTAGCTAGGTTATGTCTAGCTATCCCAACTCGTGCCATTGGTCTAAGTTCTTGAGGGCTTTGACACATCCACAAAGCAGCTGGCTACAATGTTGGCTCAACTATTGCAGTGAGGTTAGGGTGCGCCATCTGATGCACCCCCACATCTCCTAGCTGACAATAATGATGATGCAGTTGAGGACTTGGGAGATGACGACAATGGGGATTAAGGCTTTGGAAATTGTATTGTATTTTTTTTTCTTCATTTCATAACATTTTTTTATTGTAATTGTATTTGATTAATAAATTTTTATTCTATTTCTATTTGAATTATTTCATTTTTATTCTTATATATCATGCTTTTCATTGAAATTAATAATTAATTGTTTAGAAAAAAAAAATCAATCATTTTTTAGCCAAAAAAATAAATAAATAGGAAATCTTCTCACGAAATTTCTCACGAATATCCATCCGAAATAGTTTCTCATGGACAAAAGTTTATGAGAACATCCACAACTCAAGCGTTACACAAGTTATCCGTGAGAAATTTCATGAGAAATTTCTCACGGATAAATATGTATGTGAGAAAACTATTTTGTCACACCATTTTTTCTCATACCTCAAAGTCCGTGAGAAATTCTGTGAGAAACTCATTTCTCATGGAATTTTGGCTCATCTCTTACAGATTTGTTCCATGAGAAAAAGACTTTTTTCTTGTAGTGGTCAAGCTTGATTGTCATCCACCCATATTTTCCCTTTCTTCTTTTCATATTATATATCACTTCTTGAGCCACAAGGACATTATCAATGGCTTTCTTGCCTTAGCACAAAAGCACTTTGAAGTGGGGAAATCAAATTACGGGAGTACAGATTTCAGGTGAGCACCAAAGATTTTAGAGATCACTTTATAATGAGAATTGCACAAGCTAATCCGCAAAAGTGGTTAATGGATTCCGGACTAGAAGATTTTGGAATCAAACAAATTAACGTCTTATTCTAGGAATCAAGAGTACGTTGCTGATCAAAAGCTTCTTAAATATCTTTACAAAGAGTGATGTTGGTGTCCTCCCAAAACGCTTGATAGAATCCAGCATGGTTGCCGTTTGCCCTTGGTGTGCTTTGAACGGCTTGATGGACCGAAGAGCTTGCTTAATCTCCTCTGTGGAAGGGGTAGAAACCAAAATTTTGTCATGTAGCGATAACTTTCACCAACTACTCGAGGATACTACCATCCAATACTTCCTTCTACCTTTCAACCAGAGCGTTTATAATTCCTCTTCTTAATTAATGATTCAAAACCTTAGCTAGTTCGGGTCACTTTCTTTTCATTATCTGACTCCACTTCTACAATTGTTCAGTTAAAAAGTAAAAGTAAATATAAAAATAAAAATATCAACTTGAAGCTGCAGTGCAACAAAGCTATACCCATCCACTTTGGCCCTGATAAGCACACTCATTGTCCAATCAAGTGCAACATATCCTTTTCTTCTCTTATTGTACATCTTCTCACTTCTATTGTTTTTGGCTTAAAGGTCTGCTGTTGAAAAACTACAATACAACATAGGTATCCGTTTTCAAGCTAGCTACTAGTTATGGAGTATAAATGTCTTAGCTAATTTTATCCACAGTAGAACAATAAACATTTGGTAGAAATATGCCTTATATTATGTTTGAGTCTCTTGGTTGGCACTTTTCATGATCTATTAAACAATATATAGTAGAAATATCAGTGCTGGAACTATTCAGTTTTGGCTCATACAACAATTCTTTTTTGGCTGTTCTTTGCTGTGAATGGCATTTAGTAGTAGTTAATCTCTTTGCAAGGAGCAGCCACCTAGAGTAAAGTAGTTATATTATTACTATTATTATTAGGAATTGAACTTGATTTCTCCATTCCTTTTTCTTTTTTTTAATAATCAAAAGTTTAAGATGAGGAGAGATTATCTCATTCTAAGGTTAGAGCATGTCACACGTCTCAATGAGAGCTTTTAGTAATACTTACATATTGCCTACCAAAATGAAATTATTTGTAATGAAATTCAATTATAGACCTTACAAGTGAAGTAATTCAATTATTACCGGCTAACCGCTAAACTAACACATAAGTACATGTGTCGTTATCCAATACTGGCCCATAAATCTTCAAGGCCCTATCGAGCCCAATAACACCAAGCCAAGCCAGCCTCAATGGCAAAATGACCATTATACACTTTACCTCACTTTAAATAGCACTTGCTCCATGGTACACTTTTTACACACTTACATTTATTACACTTTGCCAACTCGCCACAACTACTAACTTGGGCATTGTAGTCCGGACTATGACACACCTAGCTTACGCTCTTGTGCGCTATCGGATGCCCAACCTATGACCGCACATGTATTGACCTGGTTGTTAACACAGACATCGTCAAGATGGATTAATATAACAGCAAAGTATACAGTAGAGGGAAGATTACATAACAGCAAATCTTAGTACTGAATGTAAATGCTTGCTTGCTGAGTGATCAACACTGATCTTGACCCATATTAAACGGGGATGGGCATGGTGGAACAAGCACTTCAACAACACCTTCAAGCATCTGAGTGACCTTTCTCATGGTGGGTCTAAGAGCAGGATCTTCTTGAATACACCAGATAGCAATCATCACTAACTTCTCCAGGTTCTTCTTGTCATCCAATGTCTCCTTATCATGCTCAACCAAAGCATCTAGGTTACCTTCTCTGTAGCAGTCATAAGCCCAGTCAGTTAAAATTGCTTTCTCTTCATTTTCTGTTTCCATATCAACACTTCTCCGGCAACATATAATCTCAAGTAACAGAACTCCAAAGCTATACACATCAACTTTGGCAGTGATAGGCATATTCCTAAACCATTCAAGTGCAACATATCCTTTTGTTCCTCTTATGGCAGTGTTGGTTTGGCTCTGATTCATCTTCAAAAGCTTGGCCAATCCGAAATCTGAAATTCGAGCATTATAGGAGTCATCAAGGAGTATGTTCTGAGGCTTTATGTCACAATGGATGATTTGGGTGCTGCATTCTTCATGTAAATATAGGAGTCCTCTTGCAATCCCAATTGCAATTTTGAGTCTAAGGTTCCAACTAGGTTTTGTGTCACCATAAAGAAGACTAGCCAAAGTGCCATTCCTCATGCACTCATATACCAGTAACCTTTCTGCTCCATCTTCACAGAATCCAAGCAATCTAACCAAGTTCTTATGATGTGTCTGACCAATGACATCAACTTCAGTTCTGAATTCCTTCTCAATATCTTGCAAAAGAAAGGTGTTTAACTTCTTCACTGCCACATTAGTGCAAAATCTCATGTTTATTACTCCTTTGTAGACAACACCAAAAGCTCCTCTTCCTAACTCTTCCTTAAACCCATTTGTAGCTTCTTCCAGCTCCTTGTAACTAAAACACCTCAAATTGGTTTCCACAGTAATGTCATTTTTGTTGATTCTCTTAAGCTTCTTCTTGTACCCGTAAATGGCGAAAAAGCTTAGACAGATTGCTCCAATCAGTATGAAGTTAATAAACACAGAGCTACCTAGAAGCACAGAGCCCACCAAAATCATAGTATTCTGGTTCTTTTTCATGATGATTGGAATTGAAGGACCAACTAAAGAGGAATTATCCTTCCTCACTTTGATAAAAGCCTTACCACCATCAAGTCCCGCATCAAATCTGCCATTTGAAAGTGGCAACTTCTTCTTCCAGCAGCTGTCACCTAACCTGAAAATTGCAACTGCACAGAAACAATCTTCCATACAAGACTGTTTACATTTTTCTTCAGTAAAAGGCTTTAGAAGCACATAATCTGCAATAGGCCAATCAGTATTTGTTAATTCCTCAAACTCATAGAGATCTCTCCTCTGACTAAGCTCATCTTCTTCACACCCTTGTATGAAGTCTGGTTTGCAGCTACCATACTGGTCCTTAGGATCAAGTAGAGAATACCCTCTTGGGCATTGACAAATTGGCCTTTTATGGTCATTCAAGGTGCAGATGCTATTATACCCACAAACTCCACTACCTGAATTGACAAGGCTACTTTTACAGATATTATCTGGCTTAGACCAGAGAGGAGTCCAACTTTCATTGCCAACGAAGGTCTTTGGATGCTGATAGAGAGTGAAAACTCCATCAAAATCAAGAGTAGCACGAAGATAAGACTGTGCAGCAGATGCTCTTACCCCAGCTGAAAGATTGAATCTTTCACCATTCTCTCTCAAAATATACACATCTCCTGATTTGCTGAAGACCAATTGAATGCCAGGGCTTGATGTATTGGTTCCAACCGTGTCACTTTCATAATAGTTTTCATTAACATTATCAGATGGTATGTTTATAGAATGAAACACAAGACTACCATCATCTTGAAAAAGGAGCTCAAACCTTCCCCTTGAGAAATTTGTCTCTGATAGTCGAGAAGAGAGCCTTCCGTTCTTTTCCAGAATCTGGGATGGTAGCAAAGTATCACTAGGATTCTTGAAGGTCTCCCAGACACTGCTGAATTTGCTATCTTCAAGCACAAAATTGCCAGCATCGTTCAAGACACAATGAGAAACTGCAGATAAAAGGGTGTCTGGTTTCCATAACTCCTCACCATCAGGGGAAGTAAGCACAAGCCCACGATCAGCAGTAAGCATTACTTTTGACCCTTTTGGAGCAGGATTATCTCTATTAGCATACCAAACTATGGTTTTGTCTGGTATCTTGGCATACCAGGTGGAAAGCAAGAAAAGCTCATCATCATCTCCAAGTGGGTGAAACCCAAACGCAAAATCCCCAGAAGGTGAAACCACCCATGAGGAGTTGTTCCCAGCAGAGAGAGAATCACCGACAGTTATATTACTTCTGGATTGGGCGAAAACACAAACAGGTGGCAGGATCAATAAACAGAGGAGAAGGGGCAGTTGAGGAAAAGCCATTGCCAGAACAATTTGGTTCATATAATTACAACTTAGAAGATAATGTTTAATAAAGCCTATGGGTTACAATGAGATAGGATACTACTGTTACAAGTCAAGCTGAAGTCTTCTTGTGATTGAATTTGCCGTAGCCTGTACTCACTATGGACCACATCTGTTTGTGACTTTGAATGGTTAATGTTTAATAAAGCCTATGGGTTACAATGAGATAGGATACTACTGTTACAAGTCAAGCTGAAGTCTTCTTGTGATTGAATTTGCCGTAGCCTGTACTCACTATAGACCACATCTGTTTCTGACTTTGAATGGTAGATTGTAGACTAATCCTTGCAAGTAATACACGGAAGTATGGGCTAAGTATACAATACGTACTCTTCCAAGAAAATGGTATGGTTTTTTTTTCCCATTTTTTTTATTATGGGCTACATAACATGAAATACCTTTCTTTCTTTCTTTTTCCTTTTTTCTATATCAAAATCCCACTCCATCTAATTTTTATGAAATTTA
The DNA here is from genome assembly GCA_003255065.1 of Cercis canadensis. Classification (NCBI taxonomy): domain Eukaryota; kingdom Viridiplantae; phylum Streptophyta; class Magnoliopsida; order Fabales; family Fabaceae; genus Cercis; species Cercis canadensis. The sequence goes on from QAOA01008369.1 coordinate 116,360, forward strand.
AACAAAAATTCCTCGTGATAAATTACCAAGTGCCTAAATGTAAACAAATTATGCAATTAAAATGATTTAAATACAAGTCGTGTAACTTAAATTATTTTTTGTCAAATGTCAAATTCATTTTCTATAATTTATATATACCTACTTACCATTATTAAATATGTAGTATAAAATTATAGCTAATATTCGATATGCACCAATATCCACACTTATCACCTATAACACAATTTATTCCTATGAGTTTTATTTCTCAAATGGAATACTGATTTGCGTTTTGGGTGTGGAAACAGTAAAATCAAGTCTCAACCTACTTACCTCTTCTTCTTTTTTTTTTTTTTTTTTTTTTTTTTTTTTTTTTTTTTTTTTTTTTTTTTTTTTTTTTTTTTTTTTTTTTTTTTTTTTTTTTTTTT
>QAOA01008369.1:117584-150771 GCA_003255065.1 Cercis canadensis
TTTTTTTCAAATTCCACTACATCTGATTTGAAGAGAAGTAGAGAGTACATGACATGAATATAACCCTTAACATTACCACTATACTCAAAAGTCATTGGTCCACTCTATCTAATTTTAATGAAATTTGAACACAAAATCTTCATGATGCAAGTGCATAAATGTATACAAATTATGCAATTAAAATTATTTAAATACAAGTCGTCTCACAAATTATTTTTTGTCAAATGTCAATTTATTTTATAATTTATATATACTTGCATACCATTATTAAATGGATCCCTTTACCATACCTTTAGTAAAATCCTGTGTATCGATACCTTGAGTCAATAGCCTATCAACCTTAAACAAGTGTAAAACTGAAACCAAGCCCATTATTTGAAAATCGTGAGGTACTGGTTTATGACTAATTTCAAAGTGACCATCAATGTTTTCAAAATTAAGAATGAGCCCATGTTATTTTTTTATTTTTTGGTAAATAGCGCGTGTTGATTTCGACACACCAAAACGAAAGTTTTGTTATTAGATACGAAAGGAAAAGATGAAACTGAAGAAAGAGAGAGTCTGACTTTCAGAGCCATAGCGCCCAAGCTTTTCCTCAAATGCTAGTCTATGCTAATCTAAATATGGTAAGCTTCATATTAGTCTAAGAGCTAACATTTAATGAAGTATAGTCAAAACTCAAACCTAGCCTAATCACTACCTCATTCTTTATAGTCTGAACAACTAGCTTATCTTAGACTACTAATTTTATAAATGTTAGTCTATGTTGATCTAAACACTATTATACAATAAGCTTCACAATAGTCTAAACACTTACATGAAGTATAGTGAAAAGTCTAGCGTAGCATGATTACCATCTTATTCTTTATATTACAATTTTTCACGTAATATTAATATGTTAATATGTAGATTAAATAATATACTCCAACCTAACATGATCACCATCTTATTTTTTATATTATTATTAGGCTAAACAGTCGCTTCACTATATTTAGTCTAAACTCTTAGTCCACACACCATCCTAGTCAACACTTCAAGATCTTACTAAAGTATCACTATATAGTAAATATTTTTCTATATCTTTGTCTATACACCATCTCAATGTGAACAATGATTTGCTTATATTTGCATTAATTATACATTATACATGCTATTTATTAGTACACATGTAGGACTACATGTACTTCAATGAGTGCTTTACTTTTTGTCCTCTTACTTAGTATAAAAATTATACCATACTAGTATAAATCGTTTGTAGAGATATTGTATAATAGTTTTACACCATACTTTTCTCCTCTTACTTCAATGAGTGCTTTCTTATAAAAACTATAAAATTTACTCTATGTTTGTATGGCATAAAATTTACTCTACGTAGACTAACAAATTATATAATATTTTATACACTAATTATATATTAACTTAATAAGTATATATATACTTTAGTATATATTTAGGTATATTATATAGAATAATTTACTCCATTTCATTTAATTATTGTTTATTTATGTATATTTATATATTGTATACTTTAGTATATATTTTAATGCTTCATATATATGAAACATTTGTTTATTTGGCTATTGAGTAAGGAACAAAATTTCATTTCGGGATACTGTTTCGGTCACTTAGAAAACGGAAACGTTTCGAAAACATTTCAAAAATTTCTTGGAAATGGAAATTTTTTTAAGAAGTGTTTCAAATAATTTTAAGCAATAATTTTTTTTTTCGATTTTAAAGTATTCTAACATAATAATACTAGTAGAGATATATAAAATTAGATAGTATAATGTTTCTTCAAATTTTGAAGAAACTTTTTAAATAATTCTAAAAATTATTTTTTTCAATTTTAAAAGATTTTAACATAATAGTACTAGTAGAAATATATAAAAATAAATAGTATAGCGTTAAATAATTATCTTTTTAACCAAATAATATTTATATAATTAATGTCTATAAATTTTGATAATATTTAGCATACATAAACTTTAATACAAAATACATATTATGCTTTAAATCTTAAATTACACAATAAATAATCAACAAATATATATTAAAATATTTAAATCAATTAAAAATAGAATATATAGAATAAATATTCAGAATTTAAATATAATCTAAAAGTAAATTTATAAAAATTTAATAAATAATTTAAAAGAATCCTAAGTTATTATTTGCTAACTAATCCCATAAAATTTAAATAGGAAACTATATCAATAATTTATAATATAATAATTCATTCATTAACAATCAAAAAAAAAAAAAACCTTGGAAAGGGAAACGGAAACCATGTGCGTGTGCCTGGTGGTTTTTCACTTTTTCTTTCTCTTTCAAGTTTCAAAGAGTCAAAGATAAGAATATGAAAAGAAACTAAAAACAGAACTACCATGGAGGGGGAAACCACGGAGAACCATGGAGCATAACTCTAGGTAACAATGAAGGGGAGAATCATGGAGAACTAGAAATAAAAAATCAGAGGGTCAAGTGATGCAAGACTGAGAGGGCCAGAGAGATACAAGATTGAGAGACTAACCTTCAGGGGTAGAGAGATTGACTGTCAGACAGCTTAAAAATTCTTCTTTGTTCTTACATTATATTTAGTTTAGTTTCAAATTGATGGTTAGTGGTTGAAAAATGATTCTTGTAGATTTTCACTTGTTCATCTTTTTTCAGATTATTCATTCTCTGCTTTGTGGAAACTTTGCAATTTTTGGTGGTTTTGTTTAAAATTCACTGAATCTATTTTGTTTCCATCGAAATGGTTGATTTTTAGAATTGGACTGGAGTTTCGTGTCTTTTATGGACGAAACCGAAATATTTCATGTGTTTCGTCTAAAACAACACAAAATTTTGTTCCTTGCTATTGAGGTTTCATTATGGTGAACGGTATCTTAACCCCCTCTTAGAGTAGGATAACACTACCTTCTCACCCAATTGGGTGAATTTGGGTAAGACTCATATAGTAATTTTAGTGTCACTTATATAGTATATATAATTTACTTCATGTTACTTATATAGTACAATTTACTTATTATTTTACTCCATACACTAATCTTATATATATGTATATGAACTAGAATAATTTATTCTATGATGGAAAATAGACTACTAATCAAATATTTACTTCATATTTCTATAGTTCACATACATTACTATAGCATATTGAAATTTTTTTGTCTTTCTTAATACACTTTATACTCTCGCATATATTTCTTAATTAGACTTTTGGTTACAAATCAAAACTCAATTTTAGTTTAACTGTTAGTTTGCCATCCAACATGTGCTTACATGACAGTTAAGTAATAATGTGGCTAATTACTTTTTAATATTATTGAAAAAAAAAATTTAAATTTTTTTTGCTTTATAAATTTTGGCCATAGTGTAAATTATGATGGAGTTATAAGAAGGATTTAACAAAAATGAGACTATATTATAATTTCTTAAAGTTGGTCATATTCAACCTCTATACGGGTTGAAGATGTAGAAAACAGGTCATTCGATCTAGTTCATAATCCATTCAATTCTCACTCGAATTATCACTTCCCCTCAAAATTCCATCATTAAAAACATATAGAAGTATATATGGGACGTTTACACACAAAATCCATCTTACAGATGTTGTAAGAAAGTGCCTTTAAGAACTATTTTTTAGTGGCCTGATTTTAGGGTGATATTGATATAATTGATTTCTTGAAATTAATGAGGATTAAATCATGGAACGGTTACATGATATTATGGAGTTTAAATCATGGAATAGTTACATGAAATAATGATGTTTGATTCATGGAGCGGTTACATGACATTATGATAATTAAATCATGAGCCGTTACATGTTATTATGATGAATAAATCATGAGGAGTTACCTATCATGATATTATGGTAATTCAATTAGGAAATAATTATATTATAGACAAATCTCATCCATCTATTTTGATGTTTGATGGACGCAACATATGAAAGTTAAGTTACATATAAATAGGTCATCTCTCTACTCATAAGGGAATACACAACAAGCATAAGTCTATACCAATCAGAAAGTGGTGTACTCGTAAGTAAGGGTCAAGGGAAAGAAACCATTTATAGATGTTGTTCTAGCGGTGCTAATCTACAACTAGTGCTACTTGGGTAATAGTTTAATGGCTTCCTCTTTGCCTCCAGGTATGTGAAAATCATATATTTCAAGATTTATTTTATGACGTTTATATGATGATGTATGTTTTCTTTATGTTTAGAGAAAACTATTATATGGTATCAAAGCATGGTTATGAGACTTATAATTTTCCATTGAAAGCTTGTTTGCCTGATTATTTGTTATGTGGCTAAATCAATATCTTCAATATCTCTCTTATTCTATTCTATTGATTTAAGGAATTGATTCATAGAACTGTTAATTACTTCATATGTATGATTTTATGTTTGTATTGTTTGAAGTTGCCAAAGTGACCAAACAAAAATGTTAGTAAATCATGCATATAGAGTAGTCATTTATTCANAGTGCTAATCTACAACTAGTGCTACTTGGGTAATAGTTTAATGGCTTTCTCTTTGCCTCCAGGTATGTGAAAATCATATATTTCAAAATTTAGTTTATGACGTTTATATGATGATGTATGTTTTCTTTATGTTTAGAGAAAACTATTATATGGTATCAAAGCATGGTTATGAGACTTATGATTTTCCATTGACAGCTTGTTTGCTTGATTATTTGTTATGTGGCTAAATCAATATCTTCAATATCTCTTATTCTATTCTATTGATTTAAGGAATTGATTCATAGAACTGTTAATTACTTCATATGTATGATTTTATGTTTGTATTGTTTGAAGTTGCCAAAGTGACCAAACAAAAATGTTAGTAAATCATGCATATAGAGTAGTCATTTATTCATGACAATATGAAATGCTTATTAAGAAAAAAAATGATGAACAGATGATGTTCACTAATTTTTAGATCTTAAGGATTTTTCCAAAGAAAAATAAGTTTTTCTATAATTAGTAAGCATAATGAGATAAATTAAAATTCCTTCATCATATATATTTGTTTATCCAAAGGTAACATGTATGTCTAATTGAGAGTTTTTTAATTTTCTAGTAATGATGATTTGTGGCATTTAGTTATGTTTGTATGTTGTAGCATCTGCCCAAAGGGGAACTATGATATACTTGATGTTTTATGTTTGAATTTGATATCTTTGAGCACCCATTTATTATTTCAGTTGTTCCTCTTCATCCATTGGCTTTTTCTGTTGTTATATTTAATAGTATGAACTTCTCTGAATGGAATGAACAAATCAAGTTCCACTTAAGAATAATGGATCAAGACTTGGCACTCACAAATGAGAAACATGCTGCTATTACTTATTTAAGCAGTGAGGAAGAGGAGTTATACTCTAAAGCATGTGAGAAGTCTAACAAATTAAGTCTTATATTAATGTGGATAACTACTGCAAACAACATCAAGTCTAGCATTCCACAAACAGAAAGTGTGACTGAATATTTGAGGATTGTGGAAGAACGTTTTCATTCTGCAAAAAAAGTCATTTGCTGGTAAATTAATGGCAGAACTCTAGACCATGAAGTTTGATAGGTTGCAAAGTATGCAAGAATACACCATTGAGATGACTAATATAGCAGCAAGATTGAAAACATTAGGAATTATTGTGGATGACGCATTCCTAGTTCAATTTATTCTAAATTCATTGCCTTATGAATATGGTGCCTTTGAAATCAATTACAATTTCATTAATGATAAGTGAAATGTGAATGAATTGACTAGTAGGCTTATTCAGGAGGAAACTAGGCTAAAGACCAAGGGAGTCATTCCATTAACAAATAAGGAAGTCATTATGTTAATGTAGCAACTCATAAAGTTGGTAAAGTACTAAAGATCAAGCCCAAGAAATTTAAGAAAAAGAAAATGCATGCTAAAGTTCCTCAGGATGTAAAAAAGGAACAAAAGTCAGATACATGTTACTTCTGCAAAAAGGAATGACACTATAAAAAAAGATTGCCTGAAGCGCAAGGCTTAGTTTGAAAAGAAAGGTATATTTAATACTTTTGTATGTTTCAAATCAAACTTAACTAAAGTTTATAATAATACTTGGTGGCTTGATTTTGGTGCTGCTACTCATGTATCCAATATGATGCAAGGATTCCTTACAATCCAAACCAAAAGCCAAACTAAAAATTTCTTATACATGAGGAATTGAATCAAAGTTCCAATTGAAGGCATAGAGATTTATCGTCCAATCCTAGATACTTGGTATTATTTGGATGTATTGCAGACTCTTTATGTACCTTCAATGTCTAGGAACCTTGTTTCTCTATCATAGTTGGATGTTTCTGGTTTTAATGTTAAGTTTAGAAATGATTGTTTCAATTTATATAAGAATTTTAAACTTGTTGGATTTGGGGTTCTTTCTGATTATTTATATAAATTGAAATTTGATAATAATTTTGAAGAATCCTTACTTATAGTCCATCATAATGTTGGAATTAAGCGTAGTATGCTTAATAAAAGTTTTACTTGTGGCATAACTGTTTGGGTCATTTATCCAAAGAAAGAATAGAAAAATTAGTAAATAATGAGATTCTTATGAATCTGAATTTTACTAATCTTGGTTTATGTGTAGATTGCATTAAGGGGAAAAAAAAAACTAAACATAATAAGAAAGGATCCACAAGAAATAGCCAGCTTCTTGAAATAATACACACTGATATATATAGACCTTTTGATGCTCCATCTTTTAGTGGAAAAAAGTATTTTATCACTTTTATAAATGATTTTTCATGTTATGGATATGTCTATTTGCTTAAAGAAAAATCTCAAACACTAGATGCTTTTGAGGTATATATAAATTAGGTTGAAAGGAAATTAGACAAAAAGGTGAAAAATGTAAGATTCGATAGAGGTGGTGAAACTATGAGAAATATGATGAATCAGGACAATGTCCTCGTCCTTTTGCAAAATTCCTCGAAATACATGGCATATGTACACAGTACAGTATGCCATACACATCATAACAAAATGGTGTAGCAGAAAGGCGTAATTGAACTCTAATGGATATTGTTAGAAGCATGATGAGCAATTCATCATTACCCAATTTATTGTGGATGTATGCACTAAAAACTTTTGTGTATTTGCTAAATAAGATTCCTAGTATGGTTGTCCCTAAAACTTCTTTTGAGTTATGGACAAAAAGAAAACCTAGTTTAAGGCACCTGCATGTTTGGGGTTGTCCGACAGAAGTAATGGTATACAATCTACATGAAAGGAAATTAAATTCTCGAATGGTTAATAGTTACTTTATTGGTTACCTAGAGAAATCCAAAGGGTATATATTTTATTGTCCTAACCATAGTCCAAGAATTGTAGAAACCGGTAATACAAAATTTCTTGAGAATGGTGAAGTTAGTGGGAGTGTTGAACAACAAATTGTGGAAATAAAGGAAGTTGAGGTAAATATTCCTTTACCTATTAGTGTTCCTTCATCCATAGTTGTTCAAAATGATGGTCCAATAGTTGAAGAATGTATTAACAACATTGAACATTATTTGAATGAAGAAGTACCCCTTGAGGATACTAACTTACAAAGATCTTATGCAAATGAGTCACAGGAAATACCGTTAAGAAGATCTCAAAGAGTAAAGAGATATGTGATTCTGAATGATTATGTGACTTATTTGCAAAAAGCAGATTTTGACACAGAAATTAATAAAGACCCGATTTCATTTTCACAAGCCATAGAATAAACTAAGTTTATTAAATGGATTGATGCCATGAAAGAAGAGTTAAAATCCATGGAAAATATAAATTATAGGATATTGTTGATTTGCCAAAAGGTTCTACTCAAGTCGGTTGTAAATGGGTCTTCCAGACCAAGTGTGACTTAAATGGCAATATCGAATGATATAAAGCTAGACTTGTTGCCAAAGGATATACACAGAAAGATGACACTGATTATAAAGAGACATTTTCTCTTGTCTCAAAGAAAAACTCATTACGTATCATTATGGCATTGGCAGCTCATTTTGATTTAGAATTACACCAAATGGATGTGAAAACAACCTTTCTTAATGGAGATCTTGAGGAAGAAGTTTATATGGACCAACTTGAAGGTTTCCCAATTGAACGAAAATGCCATATGATGTGTCAGCTTAAGAAGTCAATATCTAGACTAAAACAAGCTTCTCGGCAATGGTATATTAAGTTCAATAATAACATTACTTCTTTTGATTTTGAAGAAAATATTATTGATCATTGTATATATCAAAAGATCAGTGGGAGTAAAGTTATATTTTTAGTCCTATATGTTGATTATATCTTGCTTGCTACTAATGATTTGTGTATATTGCGTGAGACTAAGGATTATCTCTCAAAGAATTTTAAAATGAAAGATATGGGAGAGGCATCCTATGAATTGAAATATTTCGTGATAGATCACAAGGAATATTGAGATTGTCTCAGAAAGCCTATAATGAGAAAATTCTAGAAATATTTAATATGCAAAATTGTTCTGCTGGAAGGATTCTAATTCAAAAAGGAGACAAATTTAGTCTTATTCAATGTCCAAAGAATGATATAGAACGAAAACAAATGCAATTAATTACATATGCTTCTTTTGTGGGAAGTGTTATGTATGTGCAAACTTGCACTAGACTATCAATTTTGTAGTTGGAATGTTATGGAGGTATCAAAGTAATCGTGGAATTGATCATTGGAAAACTAGAAAGAAAGTGCTAAGGTATTTGCAAGGAACAAATGACTACATGCTCATGTATAAAAGGTCTAATCATTTAGAACTGATTGGATACTCAGGTTCAGATCATAGTGGTTGCAATGATAGTAGAATATCCACATTTGGATTTATTCCTTCTTGCAAAAGGAGTAATACCATGGAAAAGTACTAAAAGCTCTATTATTGCTCCATCAACTATGGAAAAGTACTCAGATTCAAGAATGACAAGTTTTCTAAGGCTTCTAAACACTTGGATATTAAGTATCTTGCTGTTAAGGATGAAGTTTGGAAACTAAAAGTGTCTATAGAGCATATTAGAACAAATCTCATGATTGCAGATCTATTAATAAAAGGTCTACAACTAATTTTTTTTTTAAAGAACATGTACATAGAACATTCTAAGCTCGATAATGTGTTTCTGGCATACACTAAGTTGTTTCCTATTTTATTTATGTTGTGCGCATAATTTTATATTCGTAACAAGAAGTTTCTGTGAAATATTATTGTGGACTGTTATGTGATTATATGTCATTTATAGACCGTTATGTGATTCATTGAGTGGTTACATGACATCATGGTAATTAAGTCATGAGCTGTTACATGTTATTATGATGAATAAATCAGGAGAAGTTACCTATCATGATATTATGGTAATTCAATTAGGAAATAATTATATTATAGACAAATCTTATCCATCCATTCTTATGCTTGATGGACGTAATATATGAAAGTTAGTTTACATATAAATAGGTCATCTCTCTATCCATAAGGGAATACACAACAAAAATAAGTCTATACTCATCAGAAACTGGTGTACTAGTAAGTAAGGGTCAAGGGAGAGAAGCCATTTATAGTTGTTGTGCTAGTGGTGCTAATCTACAACTGGTGCTTCTTGGGTAATAGTTTAATGTCTTCCTCTTTGGCCCCAAGTATGTGAAAATCATATGTTTCAAGATCTAGTTTATGACGTTTATATGATAATGTATGTTTTCTTTATGTTTAGAGAAAACTATCATATGTATCAAAATCATGTTTTTGAATATGGAGATTGAGAGAGAAGTGTGCCTGATGGGAGATCGATAGAGGAGAAAGAAGTAGCAACGGGGATGATGGCAGAGCACAGTGAGCTTGGAAGAGCTACTCCGGTGTTGAATCTTGTCTAGCAGAAATTTAACTAACTCTATCCCAACCTTAAAACATTTTTGTACCATAGAAGTTATTTTAATTTAAATACAAATATCATGAGTGATTTCTTTCTTCTTTTTTAACCAATGGTAGACAACATTTTATCAAGCTTTTATTGTTCTTGTTAGTGGTGAATTATAATAGATTGAGAGATGGTGAATTGTTCTCGTTAGCTTGCGGGGTTATTGAGAATGTTAATGGTGACAAGTACTAAACAAAATATGATGAACTTCTGCTATGGTCCTTTTGTAATTACTCATTCTCGAGATGTGCCATTTGCCAATAATCACTCACATACGTCCAATTTTCTCAAGTGCTAATGACCACTTTAATATTCTCCACATTGTAAAGGTATCCATACCTGGATCTATCCTCCATGTATGGTAATACCTGTTGATGCCAAAAATGTTCAGACCGGATATACCTGCAATAAGCCAAGCTCAGCAGTGGGCCGAGGAAGGCTCTCCGATGCTTAAGTTAGAATAGGTATGTGATAAGAGAGATAATCTAGTCTAGGTACAATTCTGATCAGTTACCTCTTAGACTTCACTCTGGGCTTATTTATAGTAGTTGCAGAGCTGAACTGGTGGCGCCTTGTCATGTTGAAGATGCGACGCGTTGTCGACTGGCTAGTGGGCTTGGAGTCCGACTAGCTTTGGGCCGGTCTTCATCAATACCCGCCTTATTAAATATGTAGTGTAAAATTATAGCTAATATTCTCTTTGTACCAATATCCACACATTATCACCTATAATCAATAATTGCTTCATCATTATAAAGCATATTCTCCAATTTATTATAATCAAGAATTGGAGAGTCGTCTTCTTCCATGACCCAAAATTCATTATTGTCTATACTCTCATAATCAGTAGGGTCAAAGAAAGTCTTTTTCTATTATATACCCTATAATTCAAGAAAAAGATAAAATCAATAAAATCATTTAATCATAACACTTTAGCAAAAAAAATCAAATTAGATTAAGAATTAGATAAAATACCTATTTTCCAAACACAAATTATAATGCACATAAATAATATCATTTAATCTTTGATGCTCTAACCTATTTTTTCTTGGTGTGTGTCCTTTCAAAAACATTGCAATTTCTTTCACAACCCAAAGAAGATGCAATTTGGCTCAAGAGTTGAATAGCTAACTTTTTGATAGTTGGAGCACTATATCCAAAGTACTTCCACCATTCATCTAATATATATATATATATATATATATATTAGTAAAACCAAAAACATATAATCAAATAAGAACATCACAAAAAGTTAGTGTTAAAGTCTTACAGGGCTTCATAGTTTTGGAAGATTCAAGAGCATATGGTTGAGCAAAGCTCTCTAAGTTTTTATCATACAACTCACATTCCTTCAAAAGTCTTGACTTCTTGGAAGGCACATTTGCACTCACAACATCCATGAATCCTTTCATAACTTTCATTTTGGTTGAGAAGCTTTGTTTATCATAAAAGAACATGGGATTCAAGTAATAAGCAACGGCATGCACACTTTGATGGAGTTGCCTATCCCACCTCTCCTTGATAATCCTTGTATAGGTCTTGTATAGGTTTTGTATTAAAGCTTCTTATTTATATATGAACATATTCTTGATAGCTTTTTTAGCCCTATACATGCCATCATACACGAGGCCAAGTGAAGGTCTCTCATCACCATCAACAATTCTTAGCATGCGAGTAAGTGGTGCCACAACTTTAGCTCACAAGTTGTCCAAAACCTTGCATCTAAAACAACTTCCACAACATCCTTTGCCTTTCGGTCTTTGTAGTATCTAGATTCTCTAAAAGTCTTACTAGTCACCAAAGCTTGTAAATCATGTTTGTCTTCAACAATGTTTTTCAATGCAATGAAGGTTGTTGCAAAACGTGTTGACCCTAGACGTAAGATTTCAGTCCATCATTCTCTTTTTCTTAGACAAGCCAACAAAAATGCTTGATTGTAAACAAAATTTGAAATCAAAGATGCACGGTAGGCTATATTAGTCACATGTTGTAACTTGCAAATGTCACCTAATATCAAATTTAAGCATTCATTTTACAATTTATTAAAAAATAATAACCAACCTACAAGTAATAACAAATGACATTTGAAAAGTATCACTCATTCACATAGACAAGCTAAGCAAAAAAAACAAATCAAGATATCCCATATGTTGCTATAACATCACAGAGCAAGAGGGAAAAAAATGATACAATAGTAAGCACTAAATATACCAAATTAATTCAAACTGGGTGCAAACAACACAATTTGTTAAACTGGATAATGCACTAGTAACAAGAGAACAACAACTAGAGAACTATATTTTGAACCCATTTTCAGTGATGTAGAATAATTCATAAGGCATATCCTTTTTCAAAAATCAATCTCAATAATAAGTTAAACATAAGCACAATTTGTTTAATTAGTCTTTATTTGGCACTATTTAATTAGTCTTCAGTAATATAATTTCAAAGCTAGGTCTCTTTGGAGATATGAACAGTAAAGATAGGATTTGCACAAACATATATATCAATATTTTCACTCGAAAATGGGACTTAATTAGCATCTTTATGCTAGTCTATAATACATATATGTCAACAGACTTGTATTATGTACTTCTTTTATTTATTTATAAGGGGTTGGAAATAAAAGAGGCTATACTTGCACTTACCATGTGGAGTTCACATAATCTGATTTACGTACATGCTTTGAATTGAACCTTTTCGTTTATATATTAGACTGCAAATTTTCAGTTGAGGAACAGTGAGCTAGAGACTGTAATAACTACTAAAAATGTTCTCCTCTTGCCCTAATAACATGACATTTCCAACCCTTAAATGCAGGTGGAATTAAGCAAGCATCGTAAAGAGACAAAGCAATGGTCCTTGTACCATTTCATTAATAAGTTAAACACAAGCACAAAGTGAAATAATCAACACGAACACACACAGAAAATCCTAACTTTGATCAAGTTACAATCACTAAAATCAAAATTTCAAATATAAGGAATAAAGAGGCTAAGCTAAATCAAGAAAAAATAACAATGAAATACTAATAAAGAGGGACTCACCAATGTTGGAAATAGGAGAACGATGGTGTGTCTGTCGGTGTTAATGGGTGTCCTCCAGAGGTTGAATTGAGATTAGGACCGAGAGTGGAGAAGGAATGGGGGGAAAGAGAAGAAGAGAATGGAGAAGGGATTGTCATGCGTGAACTGAAATTGGGAATGAAAATCCCTTAACCAAAACAACGCCGTTTTGGCAATTTTTTTTTTAAAATAAAATCTTCGAACCGTCCGGTTATTGCAAACCGGTATCGGTTCAGTGGTTTTCTCAGTTTTTACCGATTCAACTGCCCAAACGGTTTACCCCCTAACCGAACCAATATCCTAACCAGGCACCAGTCGAACTGGTCAGATTGCCTGGTTCGGTCTGATTTTTAAAACACTAGTATCAGTGTCTATGGCTCTGTCTACAAGAGAAACTTATTTCTTACTTGTTAGTTGGTTGGTTCGGTTACTGCCAGTTCACAATTTCTCAAATAGCAATTGATCGGTAAACCTACACTAATTGATTTTCTTTTTTGCTATTAATCATTTCATCCTAACCGATTCAACTGAAATGTAAATTTTTGTTTTGATACAGTTGGGTTCGGTTTGGTGATACTTGTCTTTTAGGACTATAAAAACCATACTTTAATAATGTAGACACGCGCAGGAACATGGCCATGTTTACCCCGTGTCTAGCATCCAGCATTGGTTGCTCAGGTCTAAGTATAAACACGACTTCAGACAAGAACAGACATGGCCGTGTTCAAGGCCGTGTTGATCAAGCAGAATGTCCAAGAGAACACAGACCAAGTCTAAGGGCAAACACGGTCAAGGCAAGAACAGACACGGCCGTGTGATAGGCCGTGTTGAACAGGCAGAGGATGCACATAAGTGACACGCCCAAGGGCAAGGAGAAACACGGGCTGGGACCAGAGAAGAACATGGTTGTGTATGAGCCCGTGTTCAATGACTAGGAAAGCAACATAAGTGACACGCCCATGTCCAGAAATGGAACACGGCCGTGTCAGAGCCATGTTCGAGCTATTTCTGAGTAGAAGACCTAATTTTGCACAAGTATAAAAAGGGAATCTGATGCATGGGATAGAGAGGTCGTACTTGGGAAAAAAAGGAAGAAAGGAGCTAGAGCACGGAAGGGAGCAATTAGGACTCGATCGACAGCTGCTCATTCTTGGGCTGCCTTCAATCCAAAGTGTTATCTTTTCCAAATAGAACTGGTATTGGTGAAATTAGTAGTTGCTATCCTTAATCCTCGTGGGAACGATACTTTACTTATCATTATATTACTTGTGTGACCCGATATACTTGCCGGAAAAAGTCCCATCATTTGGTGACGGTGTTTTGGTCACCCCAAATTGTGGCCCATTCAAACCACAATTTCTATGTCATCTTCAGCCGAAACCATGAAGAAAATTGTATGTATTTTCATTCCCTCATAAATGTAATTATTAACAAGGAAGAATTAATTAATTTTAGGGAAAATTTTATTTTATTCCCTTTGTCATATGCTATTTAACTCTTGTAAATGTTGTATTTTGTTTAGGCTATTTTTAAATTTAAATGAAAATTAAAAAAAAAGTATAAAAATTATTTTAATTTGACTTCTTTTAAATTTTATTTAAAGTTTTGATTTCTTTAATTTTTGGCTCTTTTATTTTTTAAATTAATCTACTTTTAGACGCCTAAGAAAAAGAGAGAGAGAAGAATAGTTATTTTCTTTCAAGTTTAATTTTCTTTTTTAATGCTTTCTAGTTTTATTTTATTATGTTTATGTATGATTATATTCTCCTTTTGTTTTTAAGAAAAAAGTTTGAAGAAGTAGAGGAAGTGGGTGGCTGAAAAAAATATATATAAAAAAGGGAAAAGTGAGAAAATAAAATGAGAAATAAAAGAAGGGAGATGCGCATAGTAAAAAAAACATGAAAGAGAATATCAACAAGAGTTGGTTCATCTAGTAAGGATTAAAATAATTCACTTGTAAGGCCTAAATTCAAATCCTATTGCTAACGGTCACTCTTTGGTAGGTAATTTGTAAATAACACTGTAAGTTTTCGTTGAGATTTGTGACAATGCCTTAGTCTTGAAATATAACAGCTTCTACTTATTCTAAACTTTTGTCTACCAAAAATAAAAGAAGAGGGAAAGGAGATCTGAAAAAAAAAAAAAAAAAAAAANGAGTGTGTGTGAAGGAAAGGAAATAGAAAAAGAAAAGTCTTGCTATCTTACATTTTTTAGTGGCAATGGTAATGCTACCAGGACAAATTAGCGGTTCCCTCTGACACACATGGATGTGTGGCCATCAACAAGGAATTGAGAAACAGGGTATTATAGGCAGTGTTCAGATAATTATAGAAAGGCCCCAACAAAGAAGAAAATATCGAAAGAGATATGGCAAAGTCAAAGCATATGAAAAGATTTTGATCCAATCATGTTATATGATTTATGTTGTGGATAAATAATTCAGATGAACTTTAAATTAAATGTATAGTTCAGATTTTTACAATATTAGTCATGTGACATAATGAACAACTTGCATCTTACATCTTCAATTGGGCTTATTTTCTATTTTGCAGCATTAAAAGATTAGTGGCAATATTATACATTTGTCTTATTTTTAATTTTATGAGTACGTAAACATTATAATATAAAAAAAAAATTATGCAGCTGATGAACCATGTGCTGTTGCAAAGTTTTTTTAAAAAAAAATTGTTAAAAGTTTTTGGCAATGTGACAGTTTCCTTTTGGTGACAAAATATAAAAATATTACACTAATAGTGGATCAAATTTACACAAAACTCTTATTACTAAATTATATACTAATTTTTTTACAAAAATCTAATTTACTCATTCAACTTAAAATCAGTTCCACTTTATTGTAAAAAGTTTAAAACATTATAAAAGACTCCACTAATTTTCAAATAGACAAAAACCCTATTTTGGTCCCTCACTATATTGGGTGCTATCAATTGAGTCCTTCACTGCGAAAATAATCTAATCAAGTCCCTCACTGGTCAATTTTGCTTCAATCAAGTCCCTTTGTCTAACCTCCGCTAAGTTGATTGACGGATATGCTAACGTGGCCGTTAAAAAGCTTAGTTGTTATTGTTAAATGTCACGTCGCAGCCTGTGGAGAGCACCATTTGTTGATTGGGCAAGGATGACGTCGTCTCAATTTGTTAAAAAATGAAGCCCTAATCCCCTTCCCTCTCCGTCAAGCACGATTTGAAAGAGAGAAATGTTGTGGCAATTCAATGAAGAACAATCGTAAGAACCCTAAAACTGTAGTGATTTGAAAGGTGGACATTCATTGGGGATTGATGTTCGTGATACACACAAATACTATATCGAGTCAGAGAGGAAAAACCCTAAGACGTGCATTGGGGATTGTTGTTCATTGTGGTTACGGAAGCTATCGCGAGGTTAGGATATTGGTTTTCTTGGGACGTTCAATTTTGCATTGATTCAGTTAGAATGTTAGTTGTCTTTTGAATGTTGAGCATTTGTCCCTTTGGATAGACAATTTGTTTTGTGTGAGAAACCTATTATGTGGTCATGCATGCAATGTGGGAACCCAATATCTGTTAATTTGTTTTGTTTTGATTTTTGTGTTGTTCTGTTGACTTATATCGTTATTGTGTTGTGTTTTCTGTGATTTAATGGTGGTCCCCCCATGAAAGTTGAGTTTTTGTTGTAATGGTGGTCCTTGGGGTTTCTTACGTTACTACAATACTGTTGTTTATTGTTGTTGGTGTTTAGGAACCTATCTAGTTAGAGTAGCATGTGGAACACAGGTATGGTGGTCCCTCCATGAAAGTTGATTTCTTTTTTGTAATGGTGGTCCCTGGAGTATCTGTCATTTTGTAATGAGGGTGTCACAAAATCACAGGGAGCATATAGTTTGAGTAGATCCTGTGACAGAATTAGAAAAGAATCTGGGGGTTAGAGGAGATGCCTATGTCCCAGAATCTCTGGCTTCATCTATTGCATCCTAAGTAAGAATATGTTCTTTGCCTGTAGTTTGAAGGATTGGGTTGTTTTTAATCGGAGAGGAAACTTGGGTAGAGTGGATAGTTATGGGTGGAGTAGTGTGTTTGGTATAGCTTGCTGGACTCTCTAGTAGAGAAGAAATAAGCTTATCTTTGAAGGAAATGGTAATCTTGGGACATTTATGCTGCGCTGGATTGGGTTGTTCGTTCTGGTTTGAGTAGAGTTGTTGTGGAATCAGATTCCCGCATTGTTGTTTTTTTGGTTTTTGAGGGATGCTTTGAGGGTTTCTGTAGGCTAGGAAGCATGTTTAAGCTTTCATTTTGGAATATGCTAGTGTTATTCATCTATGTGTGTGTGAGGACACAATGTTAAATTGTGCATCTTTCTGTGTTTGCACTTTGCAGCATCTGTGGTGGCTTGATGTGCTTTTTTGTTGTACACACACACACATACTAGACAATAACAAAGACACAAAGACACAAACACAGAAACACAGACACACACACACGTACACAGACAGAGACAGAAGCACACACACATACATGCTCAGAGACAGAGGCACACATACATACATACATACATGCTCAGAGACAAACACACACACACACACACACAAACACACATAGACAGATACACACACACACACACAAAGACGCACGCACACACACACATAGACAGACATACACACACACACACACACAAAGTCACGCAGACAAAAAGACACACACAGAGCATATAAACTTGTTTGTGCTGGCTAGTTGTGTTTTTACGTTGTACACACACACACACACATATTCACTTCTTAAGTGAGTACGGAGTATTGAATATCCACTTATATTTGGTCTTTAACATGCTATCTTTTATCTGATAACAGAATGTCATTTGTCCCATTTACCGTGGCCTTACATCATAGAGGATGTTTGAAGAAGCAACCTCATGTGGCTTGTATGGGAGGGAGTGTAACTCAATGGGATTACTGTGATCCCGATAGATTTTCAATACATGTGCTCTGGGATTTCCTTAAAGAATTAGGCTACTACAACTATAGTGAATTGTGGTATCAAATACCTGGGCTTGACCTTGGTAGTGGTCTGAGACCTTTAAAGAAGGCTGTAGATACATTAGATATGGTGGCAAATGTGAGTAGTGAGGAAGTCATTCATGTATATATGGACCACAATGTTTGTGAGGTAGAGTTGGTTCCTGTCATTGACTATGCATGCAGGCCCACAGAAGGAGAAGATAGGAATGCAGAGGGAGAAGTTATGGATGTAGAGGGTGAAAATAGGGATGTAGTGGGTGAAAATAGGGATGCAGAGGCTGAGAATAGGGATGCAGTGGGCGAAAATAGGGATGCAATGGGTGAAAATAGGGATGCAGTGGGTGAAAATAGGAATGCCAACAGAGAAGATGCGGATGCTGAAGGAGAGAGGCAGAATGAGGAAGTAGGAAGGGTAGCAGAAGATCAAAGGCACAATGAGGACAAGCATGTAGACGAAGAAATTAGGCACAGACATGAAGGGGCAGGACACACAAAGAATGAAGACATTAACTTGGAGGAATGCATTGAAGATGATGAAGGGGCAGGGCAGACAAAGAATGAGGACATTAACTTGGAGGAATGCATTGATAATGATGAAGGGCACATAAAGGAGGAGGAGGATGATAGTGAGGATGAGACATATGTTATGGCAGATAATGGCTCAGACAAAGGAGATGATGACTTATTTGAGATGTAGACAGAATGGAAGCCATGCAATGAAGTGCAGTTGAACAAGAATGCTGCTGTTAGTGATGAAGCAAATGATGGGCTACAAGGTAATCCATTCGAGGGTGATGATACATATGAAAGTGAAGAATTGATGAGTTGTGCAGAGTCTAATGAAGAAGAAGGTTAGAAAAATAAGATGAGGTGGCCTGAGTTTAATGAGAACGTGGCTTATGGGAGTGTGACATTTGAGGTGGGAATGGTGTTCAAGGACTTGGCAAGCTTTAAGGAAGCTGTGAGAGACTGCACAGTGCATGAAGGAAGGCAAGTCAAGTTTGTGAAGAATGATGCAGTGAGGTGTAAAAATACTTGTCCATGGAAGATTTTGTGTAGCTGGGCTAAGGACCTTTAGTCCTTTCAAGTGAAGACATTCAACCCAAACCATAACTGCTCCCGCTCATTAAAGATGCCACAAGCTAGTTCTAAGTGGCTTGTGGAGAAGTTGATTGACTTTCTTAGAACAATTACAAGGCCAACAGATATTGATGTTATCAATCACATAAGGAACACGTACGCCATGAATGTAGCAATACTGAAGGCATACAGAGCATGAAGTAAGGCACGACAAACAATGGAAGGAAGTGAAAGAGAGCAGTATGCGTGGCTGTGGGATTATTGTGAAGAGTTAAAGAACTCTAACAAGAAGAACACTATTAACTTAGTTGTGAACAGGCCACAACTTCACTTGATGCCTACCTTTGGTAGCATTTACATATGCTTTGATGGTTGTAAGCAAGGGTTCTTAGCTGGTTGCATACCCATTATTGGAATGGATGAGACTTTTTGAAAGGCTATTACGGGGGTGTTTTCTTGGCTGCTATTGGACAAGATGGTAACAATGGCTTCTTTCCAATTGCAATAGCAGTTGTTGGCAGGGAGACAAAGAAAACATGAACTTGGTTCTTGACCCTATTACTTGAAGACATTAGGAGAGATCGTAGGTGGACATTCATCAGTGACAAGCAAAAGGTAATAACTCACTGGCCTTAAACCTTAAACACTTAATATTGTCTCTATTTTTTTGCAAGTCCATACATGATGGATGGCAATGTTCTAATTTGTGCATATGTGCAGGGCTTGGTGCCAACTTTTGAATCTATATTTCCAGGGGTGGAACACAGGTATTGTGTGAGGCATATCCATACCAACTTTGCCAGAAACTTTAAAGGGAAACAGTACAAAGACATGTTGTGTGCTTGTGCAAGATCTACTACCATGAACACAATGACAACATGCAGAAGTTGAAGGATCTCAATGACCATGCTTGGGATTATCTGAACAAGATTAATCCATGGATGTGGACTAAAGCTGCATTTAGTACGCATTCAAAGAGTCAGGTCTTGACGAACAACATGTATGAACAGTTCAACAGCAAGATTCTGGTGGCAAGGGGTAAGCCTATTGTGTCAATGTTGGAAGACATTAGGCTTTACATCATGAACAAGATGACTGGTAACAGAAAGAAGGTCGACAGATTGAAGGAGGAAATTTTTCCTAAGTCCAAACATTTATTTTTAAAACTTATGTGGGATAGCAGGCAGTGGTTACCTCATTGGATAAGGGACCCAGATGAAGCTCAGTTTGAGATCTCTGTTGATTCACACACTAGATTTATGGTGAATATTAAGGAAGGGATATGCACCTGTAGAGTGTGGGATCTCTGTGGAATTCCATGTGTGCATGCCATTTGTGCTATTTCTTGGCACTATGAAAATGTTGATAAATTTGTTCATCCTTATTTAAGGAGTGCTGCATTCAGGGATTGCGTACACTCCTTTCATAGATGTTGTTAATGACAGAAATTTATGGTCATCTACAAGACTTGATCCGATTCAACCACCCCCTTGAGAAGACCAGTTGGCAGACCTAAAACTCAAAGGAAAAAGGATCCTGTGGAGATGGAAGGAAGACAGGAAGCATAACAACATGCACAATAACAAGCACAAGCTGTTAATCCATACAAGATGCAGAGAAGATTAGTGCATACATGCTCAAAGTCTGGCAGAGATGGACATAATAGAAGGAATTGCAAGGGGCCTCCTATAGAAAAAGTTAAAAAACTTAAGGTGAATCCACTTTAATTCCATACCTTACTAAATTTGATTCTAGTTTTCTACATCTGACATCTATTTCATCATGCATAAATAGACATCAAGTACAGTAGATGGAGTTGGTGAGAATCCCACTGTTGCAGCAGAGAGGCATACTGGTGAAGGTTCTTTAGCTTCTACACTGGACAGTAGCCAACAAGTGAGGTCTTCTAGGGCTGACCTATCAAGCCTATTGTTTCTTTTAATACCACTTTCCTTACCCTGTCTTTCTGTTGTTGCTTGTGAATCTGCAGACCCATGTGCAACCCTTAACGAGGCAAACACCAGAGGCAGTAAGTGAGAAAGTCAGAAGAGCATTTGGATCCTATGTCCATGGGTCCCAAGAGACTATACAAAGCAACACCACAGTTGGGTATGGGCCGGGTAATGGAACAAATGGGCCAACTGCAAATGGAACTGGGTCACTAGGAAAGAGGACTCGGGTCACTGCAACAAATGCATCAAAAGATTGATTATAATTTCATGTTGGCATTTAATTACTTACATTTTGGAATATTGTTACATTTTGGGATTTTGTTACATGAGTGGTAATTATTGGAAGGTTTTGTGATACATTTTGGAATTGTATTATTCATCTGTTTTGTCAAACTGCATGTAAGGAGAAAATTTGTACTTGTCAATGCAAAGGAATTTTTGGTAATTTGCCAGAAAGTGGTATATACTGCTTCCAATTTTTGTGTATGTTTTTTGCCAGAAATTTGTGAATTTGTTCTTTCCATTGTACATACATACATACATACATATTGGACAATGCATGTGTGATCTTTAATGTCTCTGAAGTGTGGTAGTTTGAGAATTACAACACTATTTGACAAATTTCTTCACATAAATGTGTCAATTGCAATTACATACAACAAAATAGCAGAATTAGTTACTGTTAATTTTTTTTATTCAAGCCTCACATCCACTATTAACTACAAAAGACAGCAGGGAATGCACACAACCATAAACAACACCAATTTAAACTAGATGACATGAAAAGCAAATACAATCCAACTCAAAACAAGCATTACCCCTAACACCCTAACCCAACACTTCTCCTTTTCTATTGTCTTATCCTGTTCAATGGCAATTACCTTCATTTTCTTCAAATCATTCTTTGTCTTCAACTTAAACTCTTCCAAAGCCATGACTTTGTCCTTGAGACCCTCCAAGCAATCCACTCTACTCGAAATCTCTTCCATGGCATGAGCATTGCCATGGTTTGAAGATTGTAACCCATCCGCCCATTCAAAAAATTCACACCTCAAATCAGTCATCTTGTACAATGGGCACCTCAAAAATTCCCTCCCTGGATTAGCTCCTGTCTTCAATTTTAGCAACACACAGGGGAGGTCATGCTCGCATATCTTTCCACCGCCAACAACATATGAAGATGAAGAGTGACCCGAAAATGAATCCCTAGCACCACCCATTCTTCTTTTTCTTTGAAAATGCAGAGCTTGAAGGTGTGGATTGAAGCTTTAGAATGCAACTCTTGAAAATCCCTTTCTCCCTCGACTGCCTCTCTCAACTGGACCACCAGGCTGCAACGTAGAAGATGATGCTTAGAGGGCCTTTCATATGGGACAAATGACGTCGTCCTTGCCCAGTCAGCAAATGGTGCTTTCCACAGGTTGCAACGTGGCATTTAACAGTGACAACTAAGCTTTTTAACGGCCACATTAGCATATCAGTCAGTCAACTTAGCGGAGGTTAGACAGAGGGACTTGATTGAAGCGAAATTTACCAGTAAAGGACTTGATTAGATTATTTTCTCAATGAGGGACTCAATTGATAGTACCCAATATAGTGAGGGACTAAAATAGGGTTTTACTCTTTTCAAATATATGCAGAAAACCCCAAACACTGACGAAAGTCCAAAAAGAGACAAAATTGACCATATGCTCGTCACATGATGCTCATTAACAACTAATTAAAAAGGATAAACCAAAAAAAAAAAGTATCTTTCCCCATAACACATTGTGAACAAAGATTTCGAAGCTTTGAAGCGCTCCATTCATGGTAGATGGGATTTGAAGGTTGCAAGCTCCACCAACAACTACCTTTGCACCACCGCCTCCGTCGTGGCTTGAAATTTCAATGCCTCCCACTTATCAACCCATAAGAGCGAGCCGTGACTCACCTCCACTACTGCTATACCACTGCCAATTGCTTCCTCTGGGGCAAGGCAATCGGTGAGGTGGTCTCCACCCCTTTCCCAAACCCATGACCAAAGAATCAAGAGTGAGAGAAAGAGTGAAACTTGAGGGATTGAGGGAGAATTAAAGGAACCAAATGGAGAGGGAGAGATCTGTACCTTTCGACCTTGAATTGGCATTGCTTTGTTAAATTTTTGAAAAAGATAGTAATGGAGTATGTGTGAGAGTGTGATTGGTAGATAAGAAGAATGATATTTAATTGGATAGGTGGAAGAAAGAGAAATGTGGGAAGTGGGAAGTGGGAAGAGTGAAAGCTTTAAATAGTTGATTAGTTGGAAGTACAAAGCTGATGTATTGGTTTCTCTTTCTTACATGTTGATGACTTTAGTTATAGGGTATTGGCTAGCCTATGCTAGCTTACATTTTAACATACAAGGATGCCTTTTTATTGGCAAGTTAACCGACCTTCAAAGTTGGTTTCTTTAGTTTCTAGGCTTTTTTAGTTAATAGCTTTATTACCTAAATTTTTCTACTTGGGTCTAGTAGTCTAGACACTTCTTTTTTTGACTTTTTGACTTTTCTTGATTTTTCTAGATTACTTTTTCAACAGTTTTTGATAGTGGGCTGTTGATTTTGAAGATGACGGCGAAACCCCTCCTTGGCAGTGGCTTCTTCAACCTCGAAGTCGAAACCCTCGACGTTTTTCAGCGTCACTTCACTGCAGAAGGGGTTTCCAATTTGGATTCCGCCATTATTGCAGAGAGGCAAGGAAATGCATACGGGGATTTGGAATTTTTAGAACAAGCACTATTTCCCCAAAAATTATATATTTAAATCCAAAATTAAATAAATAAGTTAGTCATAATTAATTGTGTTAATTTTAATATTTTTGAATGGATTTAGTTGTTAATGACATCGATCATGCACGTGGTGTTTTTCATCTCTTTTTGGATGTTCTTCTGCGTTTGAGGGGTTTTCTTGCACATTTTGGAAGTTAATAAGATCCCTAAATTTTGAAGGTAAAGTGCAACTCATCTTAGTAGATAAAATAAACTTTTCTATACTTTTTTTTTTTTAAATAACCATTATTTGGTGAATTTCTTTAAAAAAAAAAAATACAAGCTACAATCTTTTCTTTTTTCTTTGTCTAAATCTCCATTTCTAATACTTATTTGTTAAATATCCATATCTATCAAACGTAATAACATTTTAAATTAAACAATACTATATGGACGGTTAGAAACAAAGAAACTGAAGCCTTAGGGAATATCTCTCAACCGCTAATTTTTTGCACGATATTACTGCCAAGAGTTTAATATTACGCACTTAAAAAAAGGTGTACTAGTTTGAGGTCATTAATGTTAAATCATATTGTGAGACGTCATATATGCTATTTCACATTTTCTTTTTATCTATCTTTCTATTTTGGTTACCACAAAACCAAATCCTATGGTTCTCATTGGTCTTATAAATCCTACCGTTCCAATTGCACCACATCAGCCCAATGCAATTTTTTTTTATTTTTTTTAGAGTAGATAAGAGTTAGAGCTAGCACATGCTAAAGGGACTAAGGGAACAGATTTCCAGGGAAACAACTTTTGCTTGATCAATCTCAGTAAGGAACAATACACACGCCCGAACACATATATAAGGGATGGTGATATTAGTTTGCAGGGCAAAACCGCCAATCTCAAACTCGGGACCAACTAGGCTGCGACCCAATTGATTAGCTCAATGCAAGCTTACCTTGGGTTTGAGGTTTAGGTAAGGGAGAGTAATCCCACATTTTTTTTTTTTTTATCATTTGGATCCTTAAAAAGTTTAATTTCTTGATCAAAATTATAATTTTTATGGATTTAAGTTATACAAAAAAAAAAGTTAAAATTAACCATTTTAATTAATTAACTAAACTCTTAGGGACTTAATTAATCAAAATGTTTCAAGTGATTTTTATTATATCTTTTACGGGTTGAAAAACTTTTTAATGAAAAAAAAAAGTCAGCTGACCTGAGACCTCACAATTAGTAATAATTTTAAAACATCAACATTAAGGTCAAAACCTGTCCATTTAATTTCTTTTTGTTTTGTTTATAACTCTTTTTTAAAAGAACAATTCTTGCCTTAGCATAAAATGTAGGGAATGAGAAAGAGTAATTGATGTGAATCTTTCGGTCTTGGCTTGAGACCCAACACAATTAGGGTAAGTCTAATTGCCCAAGAAAGTCTAATCAAGTTCATAAATACGAAAAAACAAAATAAAGACCTTGACCCAACACTTAATGAAGTTAGAACCAAATGGATAGAGAATGATATAGGCGCCACACTCAAGATGAGAAAGGAGGTGAGTGATAAGCCTTAAAGAATGGACAATAATCACATATTCTTGATAAATTAAAAAGCTCTCAAGAGAACCAAGAAGGAAAATCATTTCATTCATTAAAATTCTTAGTTCGTTGCCAGAACGAGGCTGCCTCCCTTTAAAGATAGAAATCCTAACTCCTAAAGGAAAACCCTAATCAAAAAACCTAATTCCTATAGGAAAGCCCTACTTTAGTAAAAAGGCCTAAGTCTAGTAAAAAGACCCAAACACCTAAGATAACCTAATAACATAAGGAAAATCAAACATAGTTGGAAATACATTAAAATAGGCCCAAGATGGCCAAAACTCAGAGCCCAACTCGGACCAAAGAAACAAAAATGCATAGGTTGAAAAATTCCCTAGAGTGCCTAGGTGTTGGGGTGCGGCGCCTAGGCGCTGGCATTCTACCCCTCTTGTGAGTTTCTACCAATTTCTTAGTATTTTGGCTTTCCAAAGCTTGGATCAAGTACACGATCCCTAGGCTTCCTTCTAGGCCCAATTTTTTTGCTTCTTGACTTTTGGTTTGAGCCAAAATCTTTTTAATAAGACCACTCAATGTAGCTTGCATCTTCTTTGCTCGTGCTCTTATGATCGGGCCTCCATGTATGTGCAATGGATCTTTTAGAGCCTTTTTGGTGCCTTGAGGATTCTCATCATTCCCCCTTTCTTTGAAAGGATTCATCCTTAAATCATCATCACCTACATTAAAGGGAGAAAGATTAGATAAATTAAATGTGGTACTTGCACTATACTCACTAAGGAGCTCCAATTTATAAGCATTGTCATTGATTCTTGCCACCACTTGCAAAAGACCATCTCCTCTTGGGAACAACTTGGAGCGTCTTTGAGCCGGACATCATTCTTTCCTTATGTGCACCCACAACCAACCTCCCAGTTCAAAGACCATTCTCACAAACTCCTTAGGAAGAAGGTAGTGTTGCCAAGTCTCCAATGCCTTCACCAAGGCATACATCTCATTGTCAAAATCCTATAAAAGAGATACAACAACACTAGGGAAAGAAGGATCAAGTTTGTTAATACTAAGACATGCCTCCTTGTAGAAGGGTGCAAGCATGGGCTGATTAGAGAAATAGGCTCTCTTGATCTCACTTTCTTTTACATATACACTCAAATGTTGTTTATCTTTTCTTTCAACGCTCTCCTTTTCTTTGTCTTTCTCACTCTTTTTCACTCAACTTGGGCTCTTGGCCTCTTTTGGACTTTTTTCTTTTAACCTCTCACTCTTTTTGTCTTTAGAGCTCTTACTAGCTTCACATTTTTTTTCAATCTCTCAACCATTTTGTCTTTTGAGCTCTCACTTTATTTTCTTGCTTCACTCTTTTTTTTTAATCTCACTTGATCATCAAATGCTTGCTTTGGAGTCAAGGGTACAAGAGTAATGAGTTGTTTGTTCAAGGTGAAAGAGTATCTATTAGTGTACTCATCATGGATCACATGCCTATCATATGTTAATGTTTTGTGTTGGGCCTTGGGCCAAAAACTATGTCTTATTTAATTAGTTTTAGTTAAGTCTTTATTTTGGGCCTTTATGCTTGTGGGCTGAATGTTTATTGGGTGTAGGGTTTGTTATCATTCTTGGCTTCAATTAGGTTTAGTTTGTAGCCTTTTAGCCGAGTTCCTGTATGAGGGATTCATTTATGTCTTTGCAAACAACTTTGAGATTAATAATATTCAGTTATTGAATTGTTGAGTTTCTCTGGATTGAGAGCTTCCATGTGGTTCTTGGGCAAAGAACTTGAACTTGAACTTACCAAGGATCCTTCCTTTTTAAGGGTTCACCCTATTGAGATAACCAAGGTCATCCCACTGTTTGGTATCCAGACACTCCGTTTCAATCCTTCGAGTGATGAGAACGTATCATTCCCTAATATGTTTGTTTAAGTGTCTTTATTAAGTGACATGTTAGTGATCATCTTGGGTCAAGAAGAAGAACGAGCTCTTGCCTCCTCAAAAACCAGTTCTTGTACATAACTTTTTTTCTTGAGAATATCATCTATGTTGATGTGGCAGTAAAATATCTGAAGATAATTATTGAAGCTCAAGAATATTCAAGAATAAATGATAATCAATCAAAGAAGTGAAATTTGGAAGCAATCAAATCAGAAAAGAGCTGTTGGAGAATATAAAATGAAATTTTTCAAAGAAGGAGCTATATTAGTAAAGAAATCAATGATGAATAAAATGATTCCTAAAATAGTACAAATTGACAGCCATGAAATGAGGAGTTTGTCTACAATTCAAACGGTTATCTTCTTTCTTTGGACTCCTATAAATTGAAGACCTACGGTTTGGAAAAACAAGAAGAGAAAAGTAGAGAAAAGAGAAGCTATCAAGCAAGAATCATATTATGTCATACAACCAGCTGCATACTCTTCTGTCAACTCTGAAACTACTTGTTATATTTCATGTGATAGTTGTTATCTTTGGGGCTACGTTTTTAGCATTATTGTAACATATTTATAGTGAGAAATATGTGGAGTGACATCTGCTTTCTTTGTCAGATGAAGAGAGTTTCTAGTTAGCTCTTAGGAAACTAGTTTAGAAAGTTGCTAGTGAGCTCTTGTAAAACTAGTTTGAGAGAGTTGCCGGTTAGTTCTTAGGAAACCAAAGATTGTTGAAGCTTGGACAAATAACTTCATTACTAGTGGAACCCCAGCATTGGGAGAGTGGACATAGGTAGTATTTGGTCGAACCATTATAAAAATTATGGGCTAAATCTCTTCTCCTTACTCTATTTATTATTCTAATGATCTGCATGTTTGGCTTATTGCAAAACTGGTTATATATATTAGCTTAAACCAATTCTCTATTTTTATTAATTATTCAATTTGGTGATATATGATCTTGATATTTTGGATAAGACTCTGAGTGAATCTTTGTGAAATATTTATTATCTTCAAGATCTACTTCTGCTAAGTTATTTTTAGGTTTTTAAATAACCAGCTTTGAAACAAGTTTTGAGAAAAACTAGTTATTCTAGATATCTATTTTATTCTTTGAGTACGTGTTTTATTGTTTTAATCTCCTATTGCGCCCCCCCCCCCCCCNCCCCCCCCCCCCGGGTGCAATCTAAGAGCATACTTACACTCTCCATTGGTATTAGAGCTTGGGCTTAATATTTTGGGTTTAACCACCTTGAGTTAAAGATCTAAAAGCTTTAATATTTGTAGGTACCATGAATATGCAATGTATGCAAAGTGAATATCATTCTTCCTACAAGCCACCATTCTTCAATGTTGACAAGTACAAATATTGGAAGGAAATGATTGAGATGTACCTAGAATCTTTAGATTTCAAGGTCTGGACCATTGTAAGAAATGGGATGACACCACCAATGAAACTAGTTGATGGAGTACAAGTTCCAAAAGAAGAAAGTGAGTTCATAGCCGAAGGTCAACTCATGTACACCTTGAACTCCAAACCTAGATATAACATTGTCTGTGCTATTTCTCCAAAAAAGCATGAGCACATAGCTTCATGCAACACATCAAAAGAAATGTGGGACTAACTCAAAGCCATACATGAAGGAACAAGCCACATGAAGGAAGCCAAGATTGATATCCTTGGCTCACAATATGAAATGTTCCATATGGAGAAGGATGAATCATTATAATTCTTCTTTACTCAATTTCTTCGGATTATTAACAATCTTAAAAGTCTCAGATGAGAATACACTCAAAAAGAGCAAGTGAAGAAGCTACTTAGATGTGTTACAGAAAAATGGGAAACAAAAGTCATAGTTCTCCTCCAATATGTTGAAACAAATGAAATGATCGTGGACCAGCTAAGAGGACAGTTAGAGACACACCAAATGTTGTTATTTGAGAAGAAAGCTCGTTTAGAAGACAACTAGAAGAAGAGTCTAGTTCTTGCTAGCACTACTCAAGAAGCTAGTTCTCGTTCAACATAACTAGTTTCCAGTGATGAAGATGTGGCTCTAGGCTTAAGAAAATTTCTACACCAAATGAAGAAACAAAGTGATAGAAAGAAATTTCCATCAAGAAGCACTAGAGGTGAAACCAGCAAAGACCCATTGTGTGCTATGAATGCAAGAAGCCAGGGCACAACAAATCAAATTGTTCTAACCTTAAGAAGAAGAAGTTCCATAGAAGATGAAACAAGAAAGCTACGACCACTTCATGGAGTAATATAGATTCAACCTCCAATAGTGATGAATCAGATGAGGAAACCCAGCAAATTATTGTTTCATGGCACATAGTAACAACGAAAATGAAGAGGTATGATTCTGATCTTGATCTTGAGTCTCCTCCTACCTGTGAAGAGTTAAATGATGCTTTTGAAGAACTAGCTCTTGATTATGAAAAGAGGTTTGCCAAGATTAAAGTCCTTAAGAAAATAATCAATGAGCAGTTCAAGGAAATTGAATCTTTGAAGAAAAATAATTCTAATTTTATTCAAAAGCTTAATGACATGTAGCAAGAAAATGATATCTTTAAAAAGAATAATTGTCTTACTCCTA
This sequence comes from Cercis canadensis, assembly GCA_003255065.1. Lineage (NCBI taxonomy): Eukaryota > Viridiplantae > Streptophyta > Magnoliopsida > Fabales > Fabaceae > Cercis > Cercis canadensis. Next base: position 147,438 of record QAOA01008369.1, read on the forward strand.
TTTTCAAAGAGAACAGTGATTTGAGAAATAAAGTAGATGAGTTGTCAAAGGATCTAGCTAAGTTTGTTCAAGGGCATGATAACTTGAACATTCTGCTAGGGAGATAGAGAATTGGTCAAGACAAAGTAGGTTGGGTTATAATGAACCTCAACCAGCAAATTTATCTAGAAACTTCTTTGTTAAAGAACTAGCTTCTCATTCTACTTTAAGAAACTATTTTGTCAAGGCCTTGGCTCCTCATTATTTTCCAAAGAAAAAATGTTTTTACTGTGGTAGTGTAAGGCATCTTATGTGTAATTGCTCATTTAAGAAATTATTTACTGCCAAGAAGATGATTTGGGTACCTAAGGGTACTATTGCCACTAACAACAAAGGACCCAAAGTAGTTTGGGTACCGAAAACCTCGTAAACTTGTTTGCAGGTTTGCTGTAGAGCCAAGAGTGACTAATGGCACTTGGACAGTGGTTGTTTAAGGCATATGACTTGAGACTTGTCCAAGTTCATCTTTATCAAGAAGATATATATAAGAGATGTCACTTTTGGAGATAATGAAAAAAGGCAAGATTGTGGGAGTATGTAAAGTTGATATGCGCTAAAACTTATTTTAGATAATGTTTATTTGGTAGAAGGCTTAATGCATAATCTTGCATTTTCATTATGTGCATTTTTGCTAATAGTTGAGGATTGTAAATGTTCAGTTTAAATAAATATAAGTCCTTAGGTTATGAGAGTTTGCTGAGACAACTTGGTTATTTCCTTGTTTTCTAGTCTCTAAACTTGTTTGAAAACTAGTTCTATGCTACTACTCTCTTGAAAATTTGTAAAAACTAGTTTTACCATGAGAACTGAAGGAAATCTCAGGAGGTCTAGAATAATGATGGGCAAGGGAAAAGCTATTGATGCTTGTTAACTGAAGTTAAGGACTGTAAACTGCTACCAGCAAAAGCAAATATACATCCAATTTCTCTGCTTGTGAAATATTTCTGTCTGATTATTTCTTTATTTTATAACACCTTGTGAAGATTTCCATGCTTATGACTGTCTGATTGTTTTTAACTGAAGCTTCTCATGCTTATTATTACTTTAGACTTTCTTATGCTTATTATTACTTTTCCTACCTACTGGCAGTTGTCTTGCTTATTTTCTTACCCTCATATTGTAATTGATATGATATAATTTTTCCTGCCTATAATTAGCTATTGTAATTAATGTGGGTGCTGCTTGTTCATCTATCTCTAAAACTTGCTAGATGAAATATATTGAAGACTATGGTCATAGGAGATTACTTCAAAAAATAATTGTTGTAAAACAATTGTTGTAATTTCTGTCACATTCTTCTAAATTATTACTTAAACGTATAATGGAGAAAAGAAGTTGTAGTCATTTTATACCTCTCTTGCATTGCACTAGAACGTGAGATATTCTATTCTAATTATTCTGTTCTCCTCTTTGAAATTTCTATATTGTTTCTAGTTGTAGTTTTGTAACAAGTATGGTAGTTGTTTTAATTACCTCTTTTCCATTTTCCCTTTTCTTAACCAAGATAGATGTGTCTTGATTGTTTAAGAACCAGTAACATTTAAAGAGTAGCTTCAGTAATATGCTAATAGCAATAGACAATAGAAGAGCAGCAAAAGCTCTGCTATGCTTTCTTTTAGAGGTTCTTGTAATTGAAGAGGGTGTTAAATGTGGTGTTACATCACCATCTATCTCATGCTATTTTATGGTGTAAATTTGTTTGTAGTTTGGATCAAATTTTGGGTATTTAAATCAACATGGTTTTGAGGTTTCTGTATACTGATCTTGGTTTTTTTTTTTTTTTTTTTCTAAATGGGGGTCATCTTGGATTAATGGCATGTTGTTCTGTTTCTTAAAGAGAATGTTCATTGTTTATTTTTACTTTTATTTGGTGGCTGTTAAATTCTGGTTACTGCAGTTTGCTTTATCAATTACTGTAGTTTGCTTTATTGATTTAAGCATAAGATGTTCATTTGCATTAAGGCTATCTTTGTTATATTAGGATTAAGGCTATCTTTGTTCATTTTTCCCTCTCTAATTCTAACTTGCTAGATTACTAATGGAATAGGTTGTGCTACTTGGAATATGAATCAAGAGATTGAAGTCATGCCCCATGAAGTAGTCCAATCTATGGGCACGCTTGTGGGAAGTAATCTAGATGATAGTAGCAGTCAAATGCAAATTGATGACAGCCAAGAAGGCACTGAGGTAACAGTGAATGCCTCCTCTAACCCCAGACTCAAATCTGTTGTTTGGAAGCATTTTACTAAGATTAAAAATAGTAAGAGAGTTGCATGTAACCATTGTGGGAAGGATTATGCAGCTGCTTCTGGTAAGAATGGGACTTCAACTATGAAGTCTCACTTGGCTGTTTGTCCAAAAAATCCTAGTAATAAAAAACCCGATAAGAAACAAAGAGAGGTTGGTTATATGTGTAAACCGGAGGATGAAGGGAGTGAGAAGACAATGAAGTTGATTTCTTTTAGTCAAGAAGAATGTAGAATAGCACTTGCTAGGATGATATGTGAAGATGAATTGTCATTTAAGTTTGTGGACAATGAAGGTTTTAGAAACTTTATGCATGTAGCATAGCCTAAGTTTCAAGTTCCTTCTAGGATAACTATTGCTAAAGATGTCATGAAATTGTATTTGAATGAGAAGCATAACTGAAACATTATTTCTCTTCTTCTAGTCAAATGGTATGCCTTACTACTGACACTTGGACATCTATTCAAAACTTCAATTATATGTGTGTGACTGCGCATTACATTGGGAGTGATTGGGAGTTAAATAAGAAGATATTGTCATTCTCTCTAATATCTGATCATAAAGGAGATACAATAGGAAAAGCTTTGGAGAGGACAATTAAGGATTGGAGCATTTCTAAGGTTTGCACTATAACCGTAGATAATGTTAGCTCAAACACGGTTGCCCTTGCATATTTGGTTAGGAGGTTAAATGATTGGGATGGCACTATCTTGAAAGGGGAATTCATGCATTTGAGGTGTTCTGCTCATATTTTAAATCTTATTGTTAATGAAGGTTTAAAAAGAGATAGACCCTTCAATTGCTAGAATTAGGGCAGCAGTTAAGTATGTGAAGGCATCTCCTGCTAGAATGGTAGTTTTTAAGCAAGCCATTGATTTTACAAATATAGAATGTAAGCATTCTGTTTGTCTTGATTGTCCAACAAGATGGAATTCAACTTTTCTGATGTTAGAAGCTGCTGAAAAATTTGAGAAGGCTTTTACACGCCTTGAGGATGATGATCCTCATTATATATTTTCTTTTGGTCATGATCGCCCTCCAAGTTCAG